>JAQGCS010001040.1:0-16025 GCA_034702105.1 Fuscozetes fuscipes
CTACTATTATAAACGTGCGAATAAACCATAAAATAGCTTTCAGTGAAATATCAAAAGCAATAAACAATTTAAAAGAAATGTTTTTATTGATTTCTAACCTAAAAACTAATTACCGTAAAACCCCGCAAAGAAGGACAGTCCTTATTAGTGAATGCTATATAGTAGGGGTGGACTTATTCAACGTTAAACAAGTCCATGGTAACATAGGTCTATATTCCCCTGGACCTAAATGTGAGTTAGTCTATTGCGCAAAATCATGAGACGCGGTTATTAACTGTAAAAAGTTTTCAATAAAGTTTTTCAAAACTAAAGCGTGTTTTAACTTTTCTTTTGCTAAAATAATACAATAATTAACTTGAAATGAGTGAATCGTTTATTTTATTGAATGAGGACATCGGTGTCGTACAGTCGGCAGATATAAGTGATGAGATAATGGAGGAAAGTCAACAAATGACAACTCTTATCACAAGAGTAGAAAATCCGATAAGATCAAGGTTTGTTAAATCTAACGCTAATATATAAGTTTGCTGTCCGTTCACGGACCGCCAATTCATATAGTGGAAGGCGCTGCGTGAACGTAGAGTCTTAAATTATCTTTTTTAACAGGAATCAGAGAACATTGGATTTAAAAAGGAAAATAGTGAGTCTGTACTACAATAAGTACAATCAAAATCTATCGCTCACTTCGAGGGAAGAAAACATTAATAGGACAAGTATTAGAAAATGGGTTCGTCGCTTCGATGACATGCAAAAGGTAGTGGACAGCAGAGGTTTATTGATCAGAGAGCGTCGATATCTACCACGTGAACGTAAGCCAAAGTATCCTCGAATAGAGGAAGAAGTGTTGGAGTACTTTAAGGGTTTAAGAGAAAAGAAACTGACAGTCGATGGAAGTCAATTGCAAATCAAAGCAATGCAAGTCTACTATGAATTGTTTAAAACATCTGAAGAAAGACGGCAAAACATTTTCAAGGCATCAGACGGATGGCTTCAAAGATTCAAAGCTAGAAACAACATTAAGAGTCGATCGATTACTTCAGTAGGACAAAAGATTCCGAACAATGCCAAAGAAATTGCGATTAATTTCTTTGATTATTGCGACAAATTGAGGGATTCAACTAGGAATACGATAGTGTGGAACATGGATGAAATGCCAGTATATTTTGATTCTCCTAAAAATACAACCCTTGATAAAAGAGGGAAAAAGAATATCTGCGTGAGAACAACCGGATACGAACGCACCCGATTGACTGTTATGTTATGCGCGGATAATACCGGAAGACGTTTGAGACCGACAATAGTTTTTAAAGGACTGGTGCGTCCACCAAAAGGTTGTCCGAATCGTGTACATTTAATTGCTGGTAGGTTATTTGCGCAGCGTCTCGTGAACGAGAAGCTGCGGAAAGTGGACAATAGTGTATATTAATAATAAAAATTAAACATATTTCAGCGAAAAGTGGAAGTGCCAATACTGATGTGATGAAACAATGGCGCGAACAAATATTTGCAAACCCACCAGGTCATAGTGTTTTGTTTAGAGAGAATGTAAACCAATTGGCCAATTCTGAATCAAAGACAATTCTACTTCTGGACTCTTGGTTACCTCATAAATCTCATCAATTCATAAAAGAAATGGAAGAAAGTCACGGAACAAAAATAGCAATAGTTCCCGGAGGTATGACACCACTTCTTCAACCGGCGGACTTTGCATGGAATAGAAAGGTTAAAGAGTACATTAAAAATGAGTGGCAAAAGTGGATGGAAGAACAGTTAGACAAAAGTACTGATGGAAATGTGAAAAAGGCTTCATATCCTCTTGTCTGTCAATGGGTCTTTGATGCCTGGAATTCATTGGATAGTCAGGTCATTGTTGACTCATTTTAACACGTTAATCTTGGCAAAGAGAAAAGCCGCGAAGAATTGCATCAACGCTTGTCTGATATTATTAATCATAAACCATTACAAATCGACGAGGAGAGTACTGGAATCAGCGACGATGAAGAGGAAACACAACAATTATGTGAATCATTGGATTTCATGACCATTGAAGAAATCGCTGAAAGGGCCGACTCTTCTGGTGAATCAGATATTGAAATGAATGAATGAAATGAATGGTATATTTCTTTATTCTGAATAAAACGATAAATAGAATTTGATTACTATTTTTTAACTTTAAATAAACTTCTCGTTCACGAGACGTCTATTTGCTTGCATCAGAGTGGAGGTGTGGGGGGGGGTTATCATGGATGAAAACCATTTCTAGAAGGGAGTTCTATGGGGTAGTTTAATTTTATTGCTATCAACTGCAGTTAGATGCCTCGTGAACGAGGAGTTTGGCCGCAGTTTGGTTTCGGACGTAATTTGTGTTTAGCTCACGAAGAAGTCCATGGACTAGTTCGACGTCAAACAAGTCCATACCAACAGAGAAATTTCTGAAAATTGTCTAAAATTCACTAATAAGGACTGTCCTTCTTTGCGGGGTTTTACGGTAATTACTATTAGTATTAACTACTAGTAATGTCAGCCATTTTTCTATCCCTTTTCATTCCCATATTGGTTAATTCAGCAAATATTAACCAATATTACCAACTAACCATTTATACCATCTAGATCCTTGTTCCCTGTCTTGTCATTCTTAATGGTAAGCAAATGTATGTGTTTTTATTATGAATGCATTTCTTTGACATCTTTTCATTAATTTAATTTGAAAATCAATAGAATTAAGAATAGATTCACCGAATAGAAAAAGCCGTAAAACCTTGATAAGATTTTATAAATCAATTTGAAATGAAGTTTTGTAATTTTGTGAAAAAGTAATAGAATGGACACAAAGTTTATCTGATTACTGATCAAATGGACCACAATTTTTGAGCACTATCTGCAAAGAATCACAAACTATGCAAATGTTTTGACTGCAGATAAGACAAACATTCTTTGCTTTTAATATTCCGGATGTTATCGACAGATTAGAAAGTTACTCGGTTAAGTACCACACTTTACTAAAACGTGTAACTTTTAATCGAAATATAACTGTGCGTGCAATAAATTATTCTATGATTGATTGCAAAATAAAATTGTGCTGTTCCTTTTAAATTAAAGTGTTTGAAGAAAAATTATTCTAAGTTTGAGAAAGGTTTTCATGAAATATCAGTTCAAATCAGGGATGAGCAAGTTTCATGACTCTATGGCTCCTTTAGATAAAAAATTAGGAGGCATAGAAGGTTTCCTTGACTCTTTGGACCAAAAAAACGAAGAGGAATAAGGTAAATAATTTGCTACCTTGCTTACCTCGGGGGCTTGGTCGTATTTGGGCTATAGCCCCTTGCGCGTCTCTGACTCTAATCAATAAATTGATTGAAAATTATGCTTTCAAATGAAATTCTTCATCAAAATACAGAATTCTATTATACAGTGTATCTCCCGTCGTAACTAGCACCAATATTATCAGTGATAACTTATCACAATACGGAATTTGGATTATTTTATTGATAGTTTAATGAATAATAATATTATACTCATTAATATTATTTATTATTAATAAGTTATTAATAACGTTTCTAATGGATTCGAATACCCAAATATCAAGGACTAGCTTTTTAAACATTTTTTCCAAGAATTCAAGCATTTTTTGCATTTTTTAAATTGGCAAGATGGACGATTTTCCAGAGCAAATATTAAATACAGTGGAAATAATATATTTCGAACCAAGCTTTAGAATTTTTGATTAAAATTTGCTTGGTATTCTCCAAACATACAAGACATGTTTTCGATTATGAGCAGAGGAAAGACCAAGCTCTTGCTTTCGTTACGCAATTCATTTAATTAATGTTACCAATTATGCATGTAAAGAACCTGGTCAACCCATTTATTGATATTTTTTGTTTTTAATGCTTATTCATCACATATTAATTGAAATCATTCGCAGCAAATAATAACAATCATTTGAAAAACTCTCATAATAAGACCTTACTCATTCTTGTTTCGAATGAGTTATTTGATTTGTTTTTAAACTTATCAAAAAAAAGACTTTTTTTTAATCCCTCAGAAGACTACTTCGTGTTTAGTATTCAAAAAAGAATAAGTAATTTGTATTCAAATTAAATATTCTGTTAAAACAGTTTTCTCTGAACTACTTTTTGAATGAAAGCGTTCCGGAAGTTAAGGAAAAATTTTGTCAAATACTTACAAAATATGAGGAATTTTATGATTAAGTCATTGACACATAATTTTGGTATTTATTTTGCAATTTATAACAATTTAAAAGTCAATATTTGAAAGCTTTGAGTGATATTCAAGCGAAAGGTCATTCTAATTTGCATGCTCATTTGTCTATTTCTACTGATTTTGACCGATATTTGAAAAGAAAATTAATTTTGATTGACCACGTGATTAATAAATTGAATATTTTATGCAAATGGTCACAATTTATATTTCCTTGATTGAATAAAATTATTTAGAAAGTGGAAATCATTGCAAAAAGCAACTGCCCCGGGTGAGGATCGAACTCACGACCTTAAGATTATGAGACTTACGCGCTACCTACTGCGCTACCGAGGCTGTCACACCTTCCTCTCCATATTCACCTCTATTTATACCTCGAACCCATAGTTTTGCTGCAATCACGCCATCAATGATTTCATAACGACTCACATCATTGAAGGAAATGCTCTCAAATTTTTACATTATATATAAATTACGTCTAGTTTGTGCACATTTAACCTTGCTATTTTAATGGACATTTTTGCATATATTTTCAGTTTAATCAAGTATCTGATAAACTCTTTTAAATTGTTTGTAATAAACTTGCTGATTATGTTGTAGTAATGGGTGATTTATCATGATAAATCAAAGTATATGTATGGTATTTGTGTGTCGTAAATAGTGGGAGTGGAGTAAGTCATGCGCTGAGCGGTGTGTCTGTGTCTGTGATGAGATGTAGAGGTCTTCAGATGTGAATATATTTTTCAAAAACCATTTGAAATCTCTTTTTGAATGAAACAAAATATTTAATAATTGTCTCACAATTTGTAAATAAATTGATTAAAGTTTGAGACTTTTGTTGATTTGATTTAATTATAATTGAAAGCAATTCAAAGTGTTGTTTGAAAGCAAATGTCAAACTATTTGAGTGAATTGTCGCGACTCTTTTGGTCGGAAAAGGTGTGGATTCCGCCCAACACGACCTGGGACACCTACGAAACTCAAAACTATCGACACTTTAATGACATTTATTACTCACTGATCACAGCTTTAGTGTTAATTGTGGTGAGACTTACGCTCGAAAACTTCATATATGCACCGATTGGTATATATTTAGGACTGAAACCAATTCACGACAAAAGCCCACCAAATAATGTGATACTTGAAAATGCTTTTCGTGTCTCTAAAGGCAAAATCAATAGCAAACAGATTCAAGGCTTAGCCAAACAGTTGGATTGGACCCAAAGACAGGTCGAAAGATGGCTCAGGCAAAAGACTGCACAAAACAGGCCTACAGTGCTGTCCAAATTCACAGAAAGCGCCTGGAGGTGTAACTTCTACTTTGTATCTTTCATTTACGGCTGTTATGTGTTGTGGGATAAGCCCTGGATGTGGGATTCCATGCATTGTTTCATAGATTATCCACATCATGTAATTAATCGCATCAGTAGATTCTAATGGATGTTCTTTAATAGCAATGCTCTTCTGTCGATCAATAGGTTGTGTCGAGTGGGGAATGGTTTTATTATAACTTCGAGTCTGCCTTCTATTTGGCGCTACTCTTCTCTCAGTTTTTTGACGTCCAGAGAAAAGTAGGTTTACGTCAATATATGTCATATAATTGTTTATTTGAAAGAAGAGTTTAATTGCCGTACCGTTCAGTCATTACTCTTATGTCAACAGAATTTCAATTCCAATAGTTTTCAATCGATTTGTGATTTTTGCTGTATTTGTAGGACTTTTGGGCGATGTTTGTGCATCACGTGGTCACTCTCTGTTTATTAGGCTTTTCCTGGGCCTGTAATCTGGTCAGAATGGGAACACTCGTTCTCCTAATCCATGACTTTGCGGACATACCACTCGAGGTATATATAAATTTGAAATTTTATATGAAATTAATTGTAATCTAATGTATGTGTTTCCCAAAAGGGCGCAAAAATGATGACTTATGTGAAAAAGCAGCGGTTAGCGGACGGCATATTCGTCGTGTTCACCATGTGCTGGATGGTGTCAAGGATCGGACTATTGCCATATCGCATTCTCTACTTCTCATTATATAAAGCACTGTCTGTGGTGCCGATGTTCGCCGCCTATTATATATTCAATGGGCTGTTGTGTGCTCTGCAAGCCTTACATATAGTGTGGACCTGGTTTATAGTCAGGATCGCCATTCATGCCGTCAAAAATAATGGGGTATTAATAAACTCTGTGTCTAATTTAAGCTACCGTTCCTCTGATTAATTATTATCTCCTTTTCAATAATTAATAGCTTTTCGTTTCATTTTTCTTTAAATTATATAAACTTTGATCTAATCTTTTGTCAGATTTTAGTAAAAGTATTTACATTTTTAAACAATTTATGTAATATTTTACATTTGTTTACAGATCAAAGACTTGAGGTCTGACGACGAAGAGTCGAGTGAAGAATCGCTGAAAGACTCTTCTGATGAGGCACTTAATGGTAACGCAAAGATACTACGAAATTAGGCACAAAATTAGCGGCAATTCGACGTTAATATCAGAGACTAATCGGAATCAGTCATCGAATAGTTAATTAATTGAATAGAGTTTTAATAAGTTTTACCCATTAGTCAAATATCCAATGATTTGAATTATTCTATAAACATATTTATCAAAATCAAAACCATTATATAACCTCGATTGCGATCTAACTGCACTATTCTGGTGAACTGCATCCACATCTATTTTGTTGTTGAAAATCTTATGGGCTTCTGCTTTGATTTTCCCCATTATTTGACATTTTAAATAATAAATTTGCATAAAATACCATAACATCAAAATTAAATATTGACAAGATTATTGAACTTTGGGAACAGTTTTGAATTTTACACTTTTATGCTTCAAATACCAATTGAATGTTACCGTATCCTCTGCTCTATTATTGCATGCAATTATATCTTAGTTCTAGTTGAGTGGGGGAAATAATATCTAGGTACTATTGCACTTAGTGTTTAATACACTGTTAACTGTTCCCTAAATGTAAAATTGCATCACTTTAAAACAGAGATACCCAAAGGGGGTGCTTACCCCTCCCCTAGAATTTTTCAAAATTTAACATTACAAGTACACCCCCTCTTGGGGGGGGGGGATTTTTTACCTTACTCCCTTTTTTGTGTTCTTCGACGAGCGAAGGGAGGCGGGAAATTTTTTTTAAAACTACCCTCTAGACCCCTCCCCTAGAGAATATTGGAAAAACTATCCCCCTAGACATCCCCTCTAGAGCCGATTTGCTTGGGCATCCCTGCTTTAAAGATTCATTTGAAATCATTTCCTGTCAGTCAATGTGTTTTTCGATCACAAAATAAATTGATAGAAATTCTTTGTCATTAATAATAATGGATTCGTCGACGGATATTGATTTGAGAGTCGGCCATATCGGGAAAGATATCAAATTATAGTTCCCATACATGAAGACAATAATGTAGATTAAATATTATCATTTCTAAATAGAATGAAAATTATTTGAATTTCAATAAGTGCAAGTCAATAAGTCAATTTCTACTAGGTAAGGCTGCAATAGTACCTAGATATAATTGCCCTCTATATCGAAAAAGGCAAAATCAGCTTAAATTGATATCTAAATGCATGTAATAATAAAGCAGAGGATACGGTATATAATGTAAATTATAGTTTTCCAGATACTAATCAAAAATGATTCAAAACATTGCTCTATTGGTGAGTGACTATAAATAATCTATTAATAAAAGCCATACTAAGTTATATAATTGTACCTAATTTTGCAAGTTTTTTGAAAATAAGATATTATTGAGATCTACTATTGAATTATAGACACCCCTCACAATTAAATCATTGATTCTATAAATTCGCTTAAAACAAGTGAAAAGCTTTTATAATATTTTTTTTCTTATTAATTTTTAAAATTAAAATCACCATGTGAAATTCTTGAAATGATTTTTTAATGATAATTGATTATGCTCTTTATTAAAGTTAAAGATTTTTACAATCAAATTCAAATAATGAAGTTATCATCTAGATCCTTACTCAACTCTTTTCTTTCAAAATTGAACCTGCTTAAGTTAAGATTGCTTAAAATTAAGCTATTCTTGAGCTCAACTCTATTTTGATGAAAAAATCGATTGAAAGTCAATATAAATAATTAATTATTTAAAAGCTATTTATTTCACTTTTAAGTCAAATGCACTGAAGATATGAGAAAAATATTGATTGAAAGCTAAAGTCTTCAACAAAAGTGTATTTAATATTTCCTCAAAAAATAAAATAACTTTTACATAACACATGTGGATAGTTTTGAGCCATGGTCAGATGTAATCGGCATCTTGGTTGCCCACAAAAATAGCCTTGACAACATTCACAAATACATTCCGATAATTCTGGATCGATCAAGCTTTGGTGGACTGCTAGCAATGTGGTTGGGGTTGAGTATTGTTTTCATTATTGACTTCTTTATGAAATTATCAAAATTTAAATTTATTTTATAACTTATTTTTGAATTTTTTGATTATTATCATTATCATAATGAACAAGATTATATCCAAAGTTTGTAGAATAAATTCAATGTAAAGAAAGAATATAGGATATTCTTCTATAAGCGGCCCTATCACAAAAGGCATTATCACAACCAACAGTTGGGAAAGAAATAGAAACAAAGAGGACATTGTTTCTGTTAATTTCAAATGTTCTTCTGTTAAGTTGATGTATGATGTCCACATTGAGGAATAGCCAAGACCTGATAAAAAATCAAATTTGTTAAAATCAGGGGTGGCCAAGGGGGGTCGATTGATTATTATTATATCCCCTAAAATTGAAAATCTGGAATTATCCCCCCTAGAATTTTTCAAAAATTTAACATTAGAGGTATACCCCTCTCGCGAAGCGAGGCGACTTGTATTTTACCTTGGACCCATTTGTGTTTTTTGCCGAGCGAAGCGAGGCGACAAATTCAAAAAATCACCCCCTAGATTCCCCTCTGGAAATTTTTTGGAAAATCACCCCCTAGACCCCTTCCCCCTCTAGAGCACTCAACCTTGACCACCCCTGGAGGAAATTATATTTCAATTACTGTTAATATTACCTAAGAATACATTTGCTATCCATATCAACGTTTGATTGTGTTGACCAAAGAAAAGTAGAATCTGACCGAGGTAAGCGACAGCCGTATGAATTATGATCATATTGGCTGCGCTCACAAATATAGACTCCAAGATAGAGACCAATCGTCCGAATGCATGACATCCCGAAAATACTGATAATATTTGAGCTGCTTTTCGAGCACTGATACTATTGGGAAGGTACTGAAAATATGTTGGAGAATACGACACGTGGCCACTGACCAAACCGTTTTGAGTGCACAGACTAATGCAAATCAAACCAATTAGAACACATGTGTGGGTCCCACTTATTTGCTGCAAATCAACTGAACTGTTATTTGATTTGTCAAGTTGATTTTCACTTAAAATCGATTCTTCTTCTTCAGGCTCATATTTATTTACGAAAAACATCAAAGTTAACCCAATTGGCACTAAAACATTAAACTTGAATTAAATTTTAAATTCAGTGTATTCAAGATAAATTCAGTTAATTCACGAACTCAATGAACTTATAAGAGTAGCGATAAGGAAAGGTATCATCAGATTCGTTCTTCTATCAACAGAATAATTTATCTCATCTCTTAGTGTCTCGTTTAGTGAAAATTGTTCAGGATTATTCTTTGTCACATCACCCAGAATAAAAGGTGTATCAAGAATAGGACCCAAGAATATTCCTAAACTAAAAGTGAAATGAATCATATGATTGACTGTAGAGTAGTGTTGACTCCACAATGAAATTATCCAGACGTAGGTACCACACTCGAAGGCAGCCATTCCCACCCTTAAAAAGAATGCACATAAATATAACTGCCACAGCTCTGACACCATAGGCATGAGTGCAAAGAATATGGTTTGAATCAAGGTGAAAATTATAAAAGCTATGTGTCGGTCAACGTATTTGAATCCAAAACCAACTGATTTCCATTTGAGAGCATATCGTTAAACAAAATGTAAATTTTATGAGTGTCTTACACAGTGTTCCCACAAGAAATCCTATTCCCAAAAACGTATTTACATATGCAATGTTTGTGATGGTTGTCCGCAACATATACTTCATGTCCACCATTGCGGACGAAAACATACTTGTCACAATTGCCTTCATCAATTACCCAATAGTTAATAAATTCAATATAGTTTTAATAAGTTTTACCCACATTAGTCACATATCCAATTATTTGAATTATGGTATAAACGTATTTATCAAAACCATTAGATTTCTTCGATTGTGATCCCACTGTACAATTGTGATGATCTGCACCCACATCTATTTTGTTGCAGAAAGTTTCATAGGCTTTCTTATTGCTTTGAGTTTCTCCATTATTTGGCATTTTAAATAATAAATTTGCATTAAATGAAAATTAAAATGTGAAAGATTATTGAAATTTAGTTCTAGTTTTGAATTTTACACTTTTATCTTTCAGAGCTTCAAATGAGAATGTAATAGATGAGAATTCAATTGAATGTAATATATGGTTATATATGTAATTATAGTTTTCCAGATTCTAATACAAAATGTTTCAAAAGTTTTGGAAAACATCTGCTCTATTGATGAGTGGCTATAAATAATGTAGAATGTCATTGACATACGCTGTACTGTATAAATGTATCAACCTAATTTTGCAAATTTTTAAAGTGAGATGGGTACTATTGAATTATAGAATTACTCTTTTCACTATTGATTCACTACATTGATTCGATAAATTCACTTAAAACTAGTGAAACGTATTTATATTACTATTTTTTTATTAATTTTTAAATTCAAATCATCATGTGAACTTTTTGAATGACTTTAACGGTAAATGATTATGCTTTTATTAGAGTTAAAGATTTTTATAATCAAATTCAAATAATGAAGTTTATTTAGATCCCCACTCTTTTCTTTCAAGATTAAACATGCTATAAACATGGAAATATTCTTGCTCTAAATTCTATTCTTGCGAAAAAAGTAGAAATCGATTGGAAGTCAATACAAATAATTAATTATTTAAAAGCTATTTATTTCACTTTTAAGTCAAATGCACTGAAGATATGAGAAAAGTATTGATTGAAATCCAAAAGACTTCAACAAAAGTGTATTTATTTTACATTTTTTGCTCAATTCCTTAGAATGTGTTTGTCTTTTGTTCGGTTCTATTATCTCTTGAGATCTTTCCGTTTGTTTTCTTATCAAAGCCTAATATTGAGGAAAAAGAGCCGAAACGCAACCAATACTTCTCTATAATATTATTTATGGATTATTTAATTGTTTGAATGAAACGCCTTTTATATAACTGTTTCGCTCATTGAATGATTGTTTTTCCTCTAATGTTTACCAAAGCTCGAGATCTCACATAGAGCTCAATCTTGATTGCAATAAGATTATCAAGGCAGAATGAAAGCTCATTCAACTTTTTTTGCCATATCGAGTTAGAAATTATTGCATATCTAACGTAAAATCATCAACGTAAAAAAATGTTTGGGTTGCAGGATATTAATGGATTATTTCAAAAAAGAAATGATTTAAGCAAGGTCAATGGTGAGATAACGATTATTCGGTTCACAAAATACGATATATTTGTGTTAAAAATAGATTGTTTTCTGAATGCGAACGGAATTTAGAAATTCTGATCAGAAAACAGTAATAGTGAGGAACTGGCGATGATTAGAGTCACTCGCAATTAATTATTGCTGCCCTTAATGGCATTGTGTTTGTATTGCACCCAGAATATTAAGTTAGCTTAATGGTTCTTTATAATTACAGGTAATATCAATTCATCAGAGTCTTAGGTATATTACCCAAAGGGCTATCCACACAGCACTAACAGCTCGAACCCTGAATTTCCAAATTAGAGGAACAGAATAATAAATGACAGAATTTTTAGGCACAGAATCAGAGCTCGACTTTTACTATCGATAACTACCAGTTCTCGAGCCTTGAGTTTCGTGTTGAAAGTGGATAAGAGTCGTTTCCATAGCAACCGAATCACATGACATACGAATCGCTATAATAATAATGTTTTGATATTTGCGACAAATTTTATTAAAAATCAAAACAAATTGTGATTTGAATTTGAAAAACAATTAATTTTATGTCAAAAACTAATTAATGTTTTCAGTGATTAAATACTTTATGTAAATATTTGAACGTAAATAACATTTGAATTATAAACAAATATTGTATTAAATGCTAATTAAAAGCGAATTCAAAGCCAAAGCGAGCCATAAGTTCTTCACTTCAGTCCAAGAGTTTAGCAAAAAGCCGACCAAATCTCGACTTAACCATCGAGTGAGTGATGGCATCCTCGTCATCACATCCACGGGAGTCGTCCTCTGGGCATAGCTCGTCCTCACATCAATACCCGTCTCATCCAAACGCTGGTGGCCACCACTCCGGCCACAGTTCTGACCACCATTCGGGGCATTCTTCGCGCGAATCTGTATCGTCGTCGCGCGGGTCCCGTCACTCGTCCTCATCGCTGACCACTGGTATAATCCGTAGTCAGACGGCGTGGTTTCAGCGTAAAGTCCACTTAAGGCCAGTGCTTCGCGGCTGTCATTTAGTTACCGACGAACTGACCAAACAAATACCCGAATTGAGTGAATTCCAGTGCGGAATATGTCATATTCACAGTAAGACATCGCAAACCATTCCTTCCGTTTTAAAGACCTTGAATTCAGTTTCTCTCAACATTTGACTGAACTCAAGGAAAACCCTTTTTTTTGGTTTTGAAATATAATTATTTTCAAATGCATTGAGTCTTACACAGTCTTACACAGTCTTACACAGTCTTGCACATTTGTTTTGGTTTTTGTGCCCAAAATTCGTAAACATGGTTAAAAAAAATTTACTAATGTTTGATTGTTTGCAGTAATGCACACCTCCGCCAGTCTGGCCATCAATGAGGTAATTATCATCCGTTCTCTTAACTGAATTCTAAATAATTTGTTTTTGTTGTCTTCAGAACTGGGATCCCGACGTTCGCGAAGATATGGAAATGTTTTTGTCGCGACTTATTCCTGAAGTAATGTCTCAGATCTGATCCTAAAATAACTATCCTTTAAACTGTAACCTTGGCATTTAACATTATAGAGCACTCCATTCCGACATTCATGCGAAGGACCCGACGATATGCCGGCGCACATAAAAGTCAGTTAAACTGAAAGACATTTGTAAATAAAATAAATGATTAATTTATGTTTTTGAACGAAAGGCTTGTTTTTTGGGCTCATCTCTGACGATACCGGTATCTGACGGCAAACTAAACTTAGGAACGTGGCAGGGCGTGTGGCTGTGTGAGCATCGCAACCGTGCCGGCAGTCGTAAAGTGACGGTTACAATAACCGGTGCTCTGAAACCGGGCGCGTGATTACAAGCCATCGGTTATTAAATAAATAGTTTTTAAGATAAATAAATTAGAAGAAGTGTTTCCACATAAGAGATGTGTTCATCAACTGTTCCGCTATTTCGGTGATCTGTGATTACATCTGCACTTCGAGTGGTCGGCACTCCTTTAGTCTAATGAACAACAGATGAGCACAACTTTCCTCTCAAGAAACTGAAGTGTTTTTCTTTTCGTTTTCTATTTTCTCGAATTCAATCGACAAAAGACTTATTAAACTCAAAGACAATTGGATTTAGTTCTCATTGATATCACTATTCCTTCCATTGAAACAAATTTTACTTCAAATAATAGTTAAGGCAATTGTTCCGTTCGAACGACACAACAGACAATTCAATCGGTTCTTGCAATTAGTTTCGAAGATTCAATTATTTCTTTTTTAATGTATTCATCAAAAGTGGCCATAAATTGTAAAAATTGGTTTAAATTAATTAAATGAAGACATTGTTTGCACACAAATCCCGAAAACCATCTGTTCATCGAATTGTGTGAAAAGAATTGATTTTCATTCGTCTCTCAATTAATGAAATTTGTTTTGAAGTGAAAACTAAAGTGATTTCAAATAAATAGAGATATTGACTGCCATTCGATTGAAATGCACTCAAACTTTGGTCCAAACTATTGATTATAATTATAAATACAACTCTTCTGTAAATTAACGACTTTTTCTCATTATTTACATTAATTAACGGAAATGAAGTTCAAAATCAATGGAATGACTTTTGATTAGATTACTGTTTGAGACAAACTTTTGTTCTTAAGTTTGTCGGAGGAAATCATCAAATTTTTATTGAATTAGTGGTCGAACTGAGTCTGTATTTGACTTAATTTCTATGCAATTATTCACTTGTAATGACTGAACTGATTGTCTCCTCATTTGTCTATAGTTTTCGAGAAAAACAGATTTCAATCGAAAATCAAATCACAAATACTTCAAAATTTAAATGAAAATCAAATGAATTAATACTGAAATACATCCAAAAGTTTTTGATTTGATTTATGCCTAAAACTCACGAAACATATTCCGTTCGCTTATTTTTACTAATAATCACGAATTTCACACAAACTAACCAAAAATTGTATTTTATTTAAGCAATGCATCAAAAAATGTTTAGTTTAGTTTAGTTTTTTGCAAATTTTCAATGAATTTTAGGCCATAAGAGTAGTCGAGTGTTATTTAATTGGAAACTGTTCTGCAATTTCCTCGATTATTGAAAATTCCGTCACATTTTAAACAACTTTAATTTAAGCTGAGAATTAAATAAACAAATTATTAAAAACATAATTAATAAGAAAAATGAGTGAAATATTAATTAGGGATAAAATTAATATATGAAAAGAAATCTATTAAAACATTTTAGTAATGATTTTCTGTCGTTTTTCCCACAAATCGATACTTTTCTTCTCATAAATGGATAATATATTCATTTAAATGAATGATTGAAATATTGTTTTTTCTTTTTGTATTTGTTTATAGAATTAATTTTAATTTTCAATTAGGAATTCGTGTAATGAATTCAAGCGAAACATTATTTCAATTCTCACACGAATTATGATTAAAGAGTAAGAGTTGTTTAAAACTTACTGTAAATCAATCATTCATTTGATGAAAGCATTTGAACGCCTTTTTTATTAAAAGAATAACAAATTTTATGTAAAAATTAGTTTAAAATTCTGTTCACAACTAAAGAATGTGAGAAAAAGCTCAACAAAATAGCGCTAATTCACTGACAAAAAGACGACTTTCCTTTTAATGGATTACTTTTCCATTTTATATGAGTTTTTAATTTTTAAATATATTCTATTCATTGGATTCTTGTCTTCACTAATGTTTATAATCAGATCACAGAATATATTATAAGAAATTTAAGACAAAAGACGACTAAATTGTACACAAAATCTATTAATTTAATGGATTTATATTTTATAAGACATTCGTTATAACTATTATTAATAATTGATTATTGTTTACTATTATTATGATTACTATTATTGGAATTATTATTATTATTAATTGCAATAAAAATATTTGAAATTTAAGCTTGCTTTTCAATCGCTGACAGGTAATTAATCTTGATGAATCTTCATGTTTGCATGTTGTTTTCGATTTTGTTTCAATTTTTCAAAAATATATTTACAAATTAATCAGTATTTTTAAAATAAATTTGAGTAAATTCAGAAAGATAAATCAAAATGACACAAATTATAAAATAAAGTAATTAACAGGTAAACTTTTAAAATAGGACTTTAACCAGAGGTGTGGAAGGGGATTAGCAGGAGGGGTATTTCATTTAGGGTATGAAGGGATGCTCGGATCAACAAAATAACAATTTTACCGAACTCTGGACATCAAATA
>JAQGCS010001041.1:0-16021 GCA_034702105.1 Fuscozetes fuscipes
TCTCTCTCTCTCTCTCTCTCTCTCTCTCTCTCTCTCTCTCTCTCTCTCTCTCTGAAAAATTCAAATATGAAATTATATTTATTAAAGTGAATGAAAAAATAAATTTCTTTTTATTGCATTTATTTGAATAAAAAATTCAAAAAACTCTTCAAAAAGAATTTGTATAAAAGCAATGAAACCTCTGAAATATAAGAACGTTATTATAGGCGGACAAACAAAAACTTTTAGCTCTCAAGTTTGTTAATGGGGTGAGCAAGGTGAAAAGTTATCAAACACCTACAGAGTAAGTCCTGAATATTCTTTTATTAAAAGAATATTAGTCTATAAAGAAAATTTGCTAATAATGAGATTTGGCCGTATCTTTCTAATGTGCCTTTTTTATTGCACCTTGCTACTGGCTTGTTAATATTTTTCTCTCATTTCTGATGAAAAATAAGATGAGAAGTAATTCTGTTGTGTTTTTCGATTAATTCCTGTTCTGTTAGTATGGATTCCAATTTCATCATTATTCCCCTCAGAATATTCTTTTTTCATTTATTCTGTTCTATTCTGTGCCTTTGCCTTAACAAAGAACTGGCAAAGAAATGGTGTTATATAAGGAGAAAATGTTTCCTCACATCTCTATCTAAATGAGTTGTGAAGTACAAATGTTTAGCGCAATGTTAGCAATAGACTCTAGCTCGTTTATTAGATGCTCTGATTCCCAATTCTAATTCCACGATTATTTCTCTCCAGGTATTCGAGAAGTTATTTCGAATATTCTGTATTCTGTGTTATTTTGTAAACTTTCGTAATCTAATCAACTTTTGTCAATCAATCAAATACTTACGTACTTTGTGGACACTCCACGAGTTTTGAAATCTATTATTCAAATATTTGTTGACTTTTTAATTGAAAGATAAAACTTTTCATTTTGTTCTTTACATTTGTGTTCAGGGCTTTAGTTTCAGATATATGTGTAAACTATGGACATTTGAATTGATTTTTCAAAGAAAGAATAATAGAAACTAGAGATGGCAAGGGGAAGGTAAACCTCTTACCCTTTTTAAGAGGTTAATCAATTATATTCGATGATTTTGACCCCCCTTAAAGATTGCAAAAGTTTTACGTTGCAAGTACAGGTATGCCCTCTCTAAAGCCTTCCACCTTGAGCATCCCTGAAGAGAAACTATTTCTACAAATGAATTAAAACTGTGTCCGCAAACTCTTTTTTACAAATGTTTGCCCATGTTTATTTTAGAGATGTTCAACATTTATATAGAAAGCTATTAAATGAATTCTAAAGTCAACTGAAATTATGTCAAATATTTGCTTTACTTTTCATTTGTTAGCGAAATACAATTTTCTGATTGAATTAAAAATTTACACTGTTGAAATGGGCTTGTTAAATTCAATTTGTGCTTAATTTAAAAATGAATTACGGTTTGTTCAAATTATTTGAAGTAGCTCCTGGTTATTTACGAATTAAGCCAGCAATTTAAAATTCTAGCTTCATTTTTAAAATTTAAAATCAATCAAGCTGAAATTTCAGACATGTCCGAAATGTCTGACCAATTTTAAGTTATAATAAATTGAATGCACATGGGAGCGCCATAATTTATTCTCCACGACATTTATCACTAAGAGAAATATTTGGCAAAATAGCTGATGATTTCTAACAAAAGTATTTTATTTTCTTATCTCTGACTCCACGTAAATGTCGTCAATGATTGGTCACAAAAGAAGAAAGTCGTGGTGAATGTCAAAAACTAACATATCTATTGAAGTTATCTTAGCTCTCTCTCTCTCTCTCTCTCTCTCTCTCTCTCTCTCTCTCTCTCTCTCCAACTCTTATATTACTTATTCTGTTGACCGCTGTGTCAAAGAATTACAACAAAGAGAAATCAATTTTTCTGACACAATATGGAAGAGTGAAAGAGGGGGTGGGGGGAGTGAAAAGAAATCTCGATTGTGTAGAGCGAAAGTCAAGTGCTTTCACTACAACTTTAAAAACATGAACTCCTCTTTTCTGTTCAAATAGTGTGACATTTATTCTTTATCTTCGTCTGATTTTTACGCCTCGAATGACAACTAAGATCTGTTTGAAAAATCGAAAAATAAGTGAAATTTCTCTTTTCTTATTTAACTGAAAATGTTTTGAGATGAGCGGGGTCACCAGGCTATATTTTAAATTGAATTCACTGTAGCAACCCCATTTTTATTTGGGAAAGTTATTGCACATTCATTACGTACTAATTGAACCATCCTTTAAATCGTATGCATGTATTTGATTTGGAATAAAAGCGTTTCTTTTCCTTAAAATTTTGTTTCTTATTCTGAGCTCTGAGTAAATAATTACATGAATTCCTGTAAAACCTTTTATACGGAAAAATAATTTCTATTATTTGAATAAAAAAAATATTTGAATTCGTTTTAAACCGTTTTTATGTTGAAATCCAATTTATATTTAGTTGTTTGAGAAAAGAGGAGTAAATTATTTTTTGCCCTTAAATGCAATTCTCGGCTGAATTTTTCATTCAATTGTCGAACAAAATAAAGAATGTAAAATAGTCTTTCTTATTTAAATATTTAAAGATAAAATTTGATGAAAACTTCTAAGATGAATAAACAAATTGCAATTGTCGACTGTTTTCTTAGTGCTTTATTTTTTCATAGAAGAGTTTAAATTCAATTATTTGGTGAAAATTGAAATTTTGTTAAACTTTGTCGTCTTATTTTCGAAATTCAACAAGATAAATAAAATAAGAAATTGGATTTTGCTAACAATTTTCAATCTAAAACATTTTATTTCTAAATATTTTAGATTATTCTGCTTTGATTCCCATCTAAGAAGTTCATCTTGGTAATTATATTTTTTATTTATCCCTATTAGAGAAGTCAGATTATTTTTGCCCCTGAAATGCCTCTCTACGTCATAACACTAGCAATTGCGGGCAAATCACAAAATAATCACTATTTTATCTGATATTATCCTGAAGATTTATTATACTTACGATTATTTGCCATGATAAAGATTAAATAATACTAATTGAAGTTTAAAAATAAACCAGAGAATCTTAGTAAGTCTGTTCTTTATATAAAAATAAAACACTTGTTTTTATGGATTAATTATCTGAGATAAGACCCTGTGTGAATTGAGACAAATGTGTGGAAACACTTTTACTATGCTGTGCTGGGAATCACATCCCTGAGCGCTTTATGCGACTAATCCGATGAATAAACTGCGATAAATATCCGAATCATTTCATGAATAATTAGTTTTTCAATTGATTCGCTTTACTCATGTAATCGACACAACAGACTACTCATAACAACACTATGAGTCCAAAAGTGTGAGCAATACCTAAACATAATGAGTGATAGAGCACCGGTAGTCTAGGCGAACAGGCATGGATCGATATCCCGGCTTATTATACTAAAATCAGGGATAGACAAGTTAATTCATTTAATTATGTAATATTAGGCCAATCAAAAAATAACCATTGTCCACAAAAATATACTAGATGAATTAATCTTATTAAAAAATGGAGGGCAATCATTATGGAAAGGTAATTTTGAAGCACTTATCAACCTGGCTAATTAATTGTTAATACTCCACCTTGTCAATTCCTAAATGAAATGTATGATATAAAATGATAAGAGAATGAGAGGTCTATTATTAAAATTTTTTGCACACATTGTTATACATATATTTCCATTGTATTTGAATATTCTGACCAAAACGCCGGGAGTCGACGGCACAGAATAGAAAAAAGGCGAGCGTTTAATACACTGGAGAGCACTGAATATTTATTGATAAAAGAGTATTAATTTAACTCATAATGAATTTTTAATACGTTATTCAAGTTGGGTCAATTACAACAAACTTTAATTAAGACTGTTCATTTTTATTTTATGCGTTTTAATTTATTAATGCTACTTTTTTACCATATGTAGTTTATTAGGAATTTGGCCTAAATTTTCCGTATTCTAGGTAGGTAAACTATTTTTATTTGCATCAAATAAAAAGTCAAAATATGTTTTAAAAGGAAAATATTTTCCTATAAAAATATTTTTATTAAATAAATAAATATCTACCTCGCCTTTGGACAGGACTTCCTCACTGAGAGTATTGGTGCAAAACGTGTCGTATAATAAATAGATAATATATTTTGCTGAAAAGTGTTGGAAAAAAAATTTCTCCGATCAAATTTTTTAAGTCAAAATTTATTTATTGAGAAATATGTTCTACGTTGAAATATTTATTTGTAGAAATCGAACTTTGCATAATTTATAATGTTTTCTTAGAATTTTGTTATTCTGTACTAAAATTCTGTTAACTCAATAAGAAATGTGAAAAATGAATTTACAGTTTAACCTTGATATTTGAAATTACATTATCACACTCTATATTTTCCACTGTTAAGGGTATATAAAATATAACTCCGACTGTATTTTCTATCACATGATTGAGAAAATAAATTTTTAAACTCTGAGTTCTCCCAAAAGGTTAGGACCGTATACACTCATACACAATGATGGACAAGGTGGTGTAACCAAAATACCTCCTAGTTTTTGAGCGGACCTATTTTAGATACGGGGCAAAATGCACCTTTGTCCCCTTTTACATTTTTTAAGCTAAATACTCCCATATTTGGAATTCTTTGGTCCGTGGGACCTCCATAAGGTCAAGGATCTTGCCCATACTTGACTCGCACAGAATGTCTTGACTTTTATATGAGATAAGAGTATAGTCTTCGCCAGACTATAGGCATTCCGAGGGCTATAATATAAACTGTTTATCTGGAGCCCAACCAAATCTAAATGACGGTTCCCTCTGTTTGTATGTCTGACTGAATGAGCAAACGCTGAGCGCACAGAATATATTCGGTTTGACATTCGCTTTGAATAAATTTAATTCTCTTCTGTTTTTCTGTCCAATTATTTGGGATATGTTTTTGTTTATTCTCTGTTGCCTCACATCTATTGATCCTTTAGAGCACTGCATATGATAAGGAAAGCCA
Organism: Fuscozetes fuscipes; assembly: GCA_034702105.1. Lineage (NCBI taxonomy): Eukaryota > Metazoa > Arthropoda > Arachnida > Sarcoptiformes > Ceratozetidae > Fuscozetes > Fuscozetes fuscipes. Next base: position 5,004 of record JAQGCS010001041.1, read on the forward strand.
TCACATCATAGAATTCGATTTGTATTTATTTCAATTTCCTTGTTTTATTCAAATAAATTATTATTGCATTTAGCTTGATTAGGAAATATTCCTGAATTCTAAGAACTTGACTAGAAAGATCAATCAAATCAAATTTACATTAAATTGTTCTTGTTAAAATAACATTTTTTAATTTGTGATTGATTAAATAATATAGGGATGTTAATTTATTAATTACATAAAATTAACAACTATTTATTATTACAAATTATTTTTTCCTTGCAATATTAAAATGTATTACTTTCCTAAAAATAAATATCCTTGATAGTCTATAAAGGGGAAAGAGAGCTCATTTCATTATTTGTTCAATAAATTTAGCTGGTAGATCAATATAAAAAATCTATGTATCAGGTGTTCAGTGATATACCGGTTCACACATTCGCTACAATAACTTAACACAAAAGATAGAGTAGTGTTTCTGTCGACAAACAAAAACTTAATTACATTTTTGTTCCTGGTTATGTCAAAATATTTTTTTCTCAGAAACTATTGTACGCCAAATATGAAATATATACATATATGAACTTATATTAAATATATATTCCTTTCTCCTATTGTCTTATGCTGTGCTACACAAATGAATATATCTATCATTCGATTGAGTCATTTATTATTATACTTCTTATTAGTTTTCCTGATGTTTAGAATTCATATTCGTTACAATATTCTCATAATAAAAATCATTGCGATCTTAGCCCTCACTCAGCGTAAGCTCAGGGATGGCCAGAGTGAGGTAATGTCCTAATAGTGGCCTGACCTGTATGCTAAGGCCTGTTAACATTCAGAATATAAGCAAAGTAATTTTTCAAAACTTAATAAGGAACCATGAGATATTATATTTAGTGATCAAGGTGAAACATTTAATCACTACTTTAATCAGATTTATGAGTTTATTACAAAATATTACGTTTAATTTCCATTGACCAGGTTCAATTTAGTTGACAATAAGTTTGCCTTAAAATAACAAAGGATACCTTGCCAGCTCACATATAATGAACAAGACTGCACATCCCTGTCACCCACAGACAAGAAATGCAATTCATGTCAATCATTAATAACGATATTTATTGATCGCTCGGCACTATTCGCCCGCACAGACTGTTTAGGAAGGAGTCAGCCGCTGAAGAAAATCACTTATTTTGAGCGTCAGTTATGAGTAGCTTTTTGTTTGATCATTGATTAATCGAATCGTGATTTGTTTTATTCTCCGCTCATTTTACTCTTGACATCAGATCTCACACATAATAAATCTATTTTCTAACGAAGGATCAATACTAATTACCAGATCGATTTTTTTGCTGGGTATAATAGATCTGGTAGCTCATTTGATTTTAATAATAAATAAGCTCAATTTTTTCATCACTATAGTCCAGTGTGCTAGTGTAAGAATGGCAAATTTGACAAGGCACTTTGCTTGTTTGCCAATGATAATTTATTCACTAAGCTATTGGGCAAACATTATTTGTAATACAAACGGTACAAACGGTCGCTCATTAACGGATGGATTAGGTACTTAAGCTTGTTTATTTTTAGAATTTATTTTCTTATGAGTTTTTAAGGATTACCAACGATTGAAAATTATATTTTAAAATTGTTTTCATTATTTTATAGCGTATTCATGAGAATAAAAATCTAATAAATTGTTATGGCGTGACCAAGCTCATCAAATACATGGGAGATTTGCTAAACGAAAGTGTTCACTAAGTTCTAAAGTGAATCAGATGGATAGTTTTTATTTTATTGATTAAATAGCTTTTGACAAGTTTAACCGCCATTTTTGTTGATGTAATTAACAGAGATAACTTTAAACCCAATTTAGGAGTATGTGTGGACATCAACAATGAAATTTTAACAATATTTTTCAAGTTTAAGACTCTTTTGATTTGACGTCACCTTGGTCATGCCTGTTCTTGTAAAAAAACCATTCATTCAATTAAATCCTATTTTCGACATTAATGTTTGCAAATTGTGACAGCTTTTAGAAAAAATTATATTTTAATGCTCAATTTTCATAATGGGATTTTCATCTCATTTAATGAGCAATTAAATACAATTGTGTAGGAAAATGAGGCATTAGAATTTAGAACTCAGCTCTTGTTTATTTTTTAATGTCTTAAATATTAATGAGAAGCTTTAGGTTCTGAGACATTTATTTGCATTTCATTAAATTTATTTCATATTTAAGACGAAATTAATGCTGAGTTTGCAGTAATTTATCATTTGGGAGGAAAGACCTCAAAAATTGTAAATATTATCATGAACAATTAACTTAATTCCCTAGATGCTTAGTTCTTAAGATAAATGAGCTTGCTCTTAAGAGAAATGCATAAAAGTCAAGAATTTAATTGGGTTCTCAAAGTTTTAATTGAATTTTAGACTAGAAATCAAAACGAGCTAGTTTAAACATCCATAACAGCAGACACATCTTCTTAAGTGGTAGTAATTTATGCAGGCTTTAAAACGTCTGAACAATTTATCTAACTCCTTTATTAACAATTTCAGTCTAAATGAATTGTCGGTTGGCGTGTCTTACAAATGTCTTACAATTTATTACAATAAACAGTCTTCCTCTTTAAGAGCACATATCATTAATAACGAGCATATTTTAAAAAGAATTGCAATTTTTGATTCAGAATATATGAGTTCTAAAAGAAAAATATTCTATTCTTTAGATAATAGGAATCGGTGTGTGTGTGTGTGTTTGTGTGTGTGTGTGTGTGTGTGTGTGTGAGGGAAACAGAGAGACAGAGAGAGAGAGAGAGAGAGAGAGAGAGAGAGAGAGAGAGAGAGAGATTTTAAAAACTGTAATTTATAAATAGAAACTTGTCATTTTATTTAATTTCAAGTTGATCAATAAACTTTTTGGTACAGATATTGTCTTTATATTAAAAAGAAATGCAAAAATATTTATCTTGTAAATTATTTGCTGTGTGTGATAGTGGTTTAAAAACACATAATGAACTGCTGAATGAAAAACAACTATCTGTGAGAAATAGCAGGGATGCTCAGTTGGTGGTTAGAAATTTTAATATTCTTTACTTGAGAATACAATCTAACTTCATTAAAATAGTTGGGATACTTCATTTAATAGCCAGGTGCTTTAGAAATACATAATATTAGTGCAAGATCCTAAGAGCCTTTGAGAGCATCTGCAGCTCTGACTCTCATTCAGGGATTTTAGAGTTTATTCTTATTTATTGAATAAATTTCTTTTTCATTTGAGAGGAAATACATCCAAAAGCCATGTGTTTCGCGAAGTGGAAAACAACTTCTTAAGTATAAGGGAATATTATTTCAGACTTATCCCATCTTACTAGTACACTCCACCATGGAGAAAAAGCAATTGAAAATATTACTTATAACTTATATCATTGCTTTCGAAACTAAATTTGAATTCAACAATGTAATTTTCAATAATAAAATTAAGATATATGTTTGATTTGAAATATTCTAATTTAATTATCTATGAATTTGATCTATGAAACGAGTTTATAAGAAACTTCACTAGATACAGTTTGATTCATTATTTTCTTTTCTCTAAAGAGTTTTATCAATTTTCGTAAAAATATTTCAAAGAAAAGAGATTCTTAAATAAGTAGCTAGATCAAATAAAAGGCTTTTCATTTTCTACTATAAAAAGTTCTGCTGTACCTGGTCATTGGATTATTGAAAGATATGTGGTTTAGTTACAAATTTAATGATGAGAAGAGTGATATCAAATTTTTTACCCAATCTTTATTTTCTTATACAGAGTGTACTTGTTAGTTTTTTTCTCTCACTAAATTCCTATATTATAGTAAGAAAAATATAAAAAATAAAAGCAGAAGACACACAGAAAAAATGATAAAAATAAAAGAGGATTAAAAGTTGCTTTCTTCTACTCTGGAGAGGAATCAGCAGAAAATAATATACAATAATAAAAAAGAAAATATATCGTAAAGAATGAAATGATGAAGAAATACATTTTTTTAAGAAACAATTCTCGAATGTAGAAAAATAGCAAAAAATATTATATAAAACTATTATTTCTCTCCACAACTATTATACACAACAGTGGAAAGTACTTTACGTATGGCTTTCCCATTGAGTAGATTTTATTTTGCAATCTCTCTCTCTCTCTCTCTCTCTCTCTCTCTCTCTCTCTCTCTCTCTCTCTCTCTCTTATCAGTGAAAAGCGATCACAACATATGTTTTTATCGGCTTTGCGTTTGTGTTATATTGAAAGTAAAAATGAACTTTCATTCTACAGTTAGACCCGGATTTTATATACTTGATTGACCGGCATGAATGGATAATGGCATAATTTAACCGCTTCAATTTCCTTTATATAGGAAATAGGTTTCTAAGCAATATCTATTTTATTATTTACTTTGATAAATTCATATTAGTATTTGTAGGATGAAATTTGAGTATGGAAAGTTTCATAAAGACAGGCAATATAATTTATTAGCAATTACGTTGATCAAACAATAATTTATCAAGTTTATAAAATATGAGGCAAATTAATAATAATTTTTAATAACTAGGTTTGACTGTAATTTTCTCAAAAGAATATACTCCTTAACAGTTTAAGAACAGACTTCGCGTATGGTTTATGAGCTCTAAGTAAAAGTAAATACTCGTAGAAAAATAAGTTAAGAGGGGGAGGGAATGAAAAAAGTAATCTTTGAAAAAATTGATAAATTTTTTTGACTCACTTTTCATTTTCCTCATAAAATGGGAAATTTTTTTCTTCGGTGATTTTTCTTTAGAACAACTCAGTCTTTGATGAGATTAAAGTCGAAAAACAAATCATTAGTTTTTTTTGCAACAAAATTACAGTTTATTTATTAGAGTACAAGAATTCTGTTCTTAGAAATTCAATATTTATTATTGTTGTATCAAGGAGATTTATTGTTGAAATATTAGTTCTAGATGTTTGATGAATGTTCAAGAGCTTAGAGTTGAAATATCGGCGCTTAAGAAGAAATGTAAACTTATTATTAGAAAAGTTTTATTTGACTTTTGGATGAAAACAAATATTATATAAAAGTTTTTGTTTGAGTAAAATATTTATTATTATTATTATTATTATTAAAGAACTTTTACTTCAATTAATATTAAGGAATAGTTTTGTTATTAATTATAGTGTTCTTAACAGAAATCTTATGGAATATTCTTTAGCAGAGATTTCGAATCTATAGAATATATAGATTTATATTTGTATTAAACAACATGTAATCAAAAATCTATAATAGAAGTGATAGAAAAGAAATTTGTTGGCACAGCATATAAAGCGCACAGAATAGAAATATTGTGGGTTTTGTCCACAGACTGAGCCGAGTATTCGTCTGTCGACAGCCAGAAGACAGGTCTGAGATGTGCTCTGAATGTGTGCTGAAGAAGAACTGACTCTTCTCTACAATAGACTGTTTTGTTTGTGTTGAGTCTGTCCTCAGAACCCGAGAGATGAGTAGCGACTGACTATTCTGTTGGTTGGCTCGACATCACTTACGCTCAGCCGTTGCTCCGCATTCGTGCGATTCACTGAACTTTCGGTAGTAATAGTCAGTTGTGTGTTGAGTGGGAGCTGTGCTGTGATGTGTGTGTTGTGCTGTTCATTCCCATAGAAAAGAGTGAGGGGGAATATGGACCATGCGCTACACATTACCAGAATTATGTGACAGAATATTTCCTAATAATTTTTTCTGCTGCTCTCCCTCTCCCTTCCCATCCGATTATAACAATTTCTCTCTCATTCTGTTCACTTTCACACTCATTGTTTCGATTACTACACTATTATCAGGTATTTTCACACTCTGGAGTTATGGGATCGGGACCTTGGAGAACAGCTAAATACATATGTCACCATTCTCAGCTTTGTGGGAAAAATCGCTAGATGTTATTTGCAAATTGGCATGAAACTGTCTTTTAAAATATTTTCAAATCGAAGACTCCATATTTTGAAAAACATGAAAATTAACATGAATAATTTTACTAAAAAATTGCTGATTGTTCAAGTTCAAGTGTACTTAGAGATAATTATAAAAGATTTGGCCAATGCCATTTAGAGGCAAAACTAATTGATTATGCTTGTTCATGCCAAGTTAAAAAATGTCAGTATTATCTTAAGCTGATTCAATTGGTCCTACTTCCATAACTCCATAGTCAGCTTCGATATACCAAACACTACTTTACCGTATAATACAGTTGTTTCGTACAATGTCTGTGCAATTTAATAGGGAATGTGTCGCACAGTTTGGCACTGCATTTGTCTGATTGCTTAAGTATTTCTCTCTTTATTATTATTATTATTAACAAAAAAAAATTGTTATTTTCGATTAATTCTATACTATTAAGTCGAATAAACTTCGAGTCATTGCTTGTATTAAACGAATTGTAATTGTGTTTATAAAATATGGGTATTTTGTCCAAAATTACCAGGAAATTAATTGCTTAATGACATTGTTCTTTTTAGAAAAGTCAATTGATGATAAATATTCTAATTATTTGAATTAAATGAACAAGCTAAGACATTTGTTATTTATTAAAAATTTTGAAAGTATCCATTTAATTTTCTGATTTTAACTAAATGCAATTTACCATGTTATAATTAAAGTTTGGAATATTCAAACAGCTATTCCATAGATGCCATTAATTATATTATTCATTATTTAATTACTTTATATACAGTTTTTCGGCTTTTTTGTACCAAGGGAAAAGAATAGAAACAATTGACCTAAAAATTTAAAATTCTATACACATTTTGAGAGTTGTTTTCAGAAACAGTTCACTATTTATAAGGAATTTCTATTAAAACAATGTTTTTAATAAATAGTATTTACTTTATATACCGAGGCAATTGAGGCTCATTTATCACTATTGCAAGAGCATTGTTTCTTTGAAAATTATTCAAATTATTGAGAATAATATTCGAATAAAATTTAATAACAAATTGTTTCAAAATTCTCTGATGTGATTAGTTAAAAGATGATCAAGATAGAATTAGACAATAGTATTCAAATTTTAAGCTCAAATAAAGACTTATTAAAAATTTATTAAATAATAATAATTGTATATTTGAGAATAAGCTTGAACAGCTTAATTATTGCTCCAGAAATTATCTTATAAACAGTAAAATTTTAACAAATATTCATTACTTTTTGAAAATAAGCTCGCACATTTTTGTTATTGGTACCAACTTTCGCAAAGGTTTATAAATTATGCTGTATACTTTAAAAAAATGCACGAAAAACTCATTTATTTGGCCGACTTCTCATAAACATGGTCTCATAGACTGTAAAATTTTATTAAATATCGAATACCTATTTGAAGATAAGCTCGAACACCTTAATTGTGGGAGCGAATTACTCTACAATCTCATAGAATTTAAAATTTCAAAAATGTTAAACATTTTTATAATTTTTACAATAATAATTATATTATTTGCTAGTTTAATTGAATTCGTTTAAATATGAAAATTATGCATTATACGTTTTTACTTATTTTTAAAAATAAAAATAAAGGAGATCATATTATTAGAGAAAAAAATAAACGTGATAAAATCAAATTTTCAAAGTTTAGTTCAAATTTAAATAATAGAGCTTGGTTATCTTTTCATTCATTTAAGGACTATTAATTCAAATGCAATGCAAAACTATTCATCTGTTTTCCAATTTATTTGCATTTTTCCATATAATTAATGTGAAAAACTGTACGAATTGGCAGAAAAAACCCATTGTGGAAAACTCATTATCAGCTAAATTAGAAAAATTGCAAACCTTTTGTATTGAGAGCACAGAATAATTATGTGTATTGTATGCAATACTCACCGTTTGTATAACTACTGGAAAAGTAAAAGGAATTCATTCTTCACTATATTGTAAGGAAAAAGTTTTTTGATGTGAAAAAAGTTTACTTTCATTGAATCGAAACATTTTTCAAATTTTTACACTTTCTCAGCCTAGATGTCCAAGGGGTAGAACGCTTACTCCCTCTATAGACGAAAAATTGGCAAACAAACATGATGAGTTGACCTCACCTCCTAAAATTTTGCCAAAGGTTAATATTACAGGTTTACTCCCTAGGCTCTAGCCCCTAACTTCCATCAGGCTAGATCTCTGCATTAAATTTGTCGACCTTGCGCCTCCCTGCTTTTTCACTGAGTTTAAAATTAATTGAATTCTTGTGAATAATTCTCTATTGAATCTAAGAAAGTAAAAGAACCAGAATCCTTTTCATAGAAAATAATTACATTTATTCAATAGGATGAGTTCATTCAAATATGTAAATTGATTTAAATTCTTAAACCTGAATGTGATTTTATTAAAGGTACAGTCGAATCAGGAGTGCGCAAGGGTGTTTACGATTGTACACCCTTTGTTCAAGACAAAATATACCTCTTCAAAATCCTCTTTTTCAATTATTTGAAAGATGATTAAAGTAAAATAGAATTTGAATTTTGAGCTCAAATAAAGACTGTAAAATTTTATTAAATCCTTAACACATTTTTAAAACAAGCTCGAACATTTTAATTAATGGAAGAGGTCAACGATGAATTTTTACAATAATCACTATTATTTGCTAGTGTACTTAAGTATTATTTGAATTTTAAGCTCAATAAAGGCAGTAAAGTTTTATTAATTGTTGAATACTTTTTTGAAAAGAAACTCAAATACCTTATTCATTGGAATAACATCGCTATTATTGGTATTACCTTATAGATTTTAAATCTATGTTTCTGAACGTTCACAATTTCAAAATTATACCATTAGATTAAACACTATAACATGATCAATTTTATATTCAAACTAGTTTTGGCCAAAAGAAGAGCAGGCTAAAGCATTCAATTTTTAAGTTAATCATAAATCGATCAAGCATCTTTTTTTGTAGTCTGTAAACTATTGATATTATTAATACTGACAATATTATTAAATGTTGAATACTTATTTTGAAAATAAGCTCGCACATCTTAAATATTGGAACGTAGAAAATCTACATTTAAAATGATCTTATAAACTTTAAAATTTTAATAATATATACATTTTCTATAATTTTTGCATTATTAAAAATATAAATGAAAAATACACCTTATGACCTCAGTAATTTCACTTGAATAAATATGAAAAATTAAGATGATGAGCAACTGAAATGATCATCACTCTAAGAAATTGAGTCTTACACATAAGAGCCGTAGTTTTATTAGCAAATAAAGTAAATATTAGACAATAAATCAAAAGGCGATCGACTGTAATAACGCACACAAAAAGTGAAGAGAAGGGTATTTGACTTCTTATTATAACCAACGACTAGACAACAGATTATCTGTTTTGATGGCGAATAACAATCGTTAATATTTTATTATTACTCAACTGAGTACTAGTGCTGGTAGTGTCGGGTCCCACAATCCCAGTGCTATTCGGATCAGTTGCTTGAGATACTAGTGGTGCGCGTCAGTGCATCTAATGAAGTATTATTCCTCCCCTTCTATCTGATTATTTTGACACAGAATTAACTTCTTTATTAAATTTTTATTACTTGTGTCTATGATTTATAATTTATCAAGGCTGTGTTTCAAAATTAGGCAATCTTAAATGACGAGTTTATTCTTGAAATTTTAAAATTGTATGGTTAAATATTAAAAGTGCAATTTAATATATGAACCCGATTGACTATAATATTATTTAGGGTTGCTAATATTTAATCATTTTTAAAAATAATTTATATTATCTTTCTACTAATTTTAGCAGGTTATTTTATTTGTAAACCCAATTTGAAATTGACTCTGGCAATTCTGTTTAAAAAGTCTAATTAAAAATATATCTAAGTTTTATTTTAAAATTAATAGTGGCAATGTGTCTTTATCATAAAATTTTTAGCATGCAATTTATCTTTTAATAAGAATTTTTTTTCTTCCACAAATCTTTCTCCTATCTAAAGGTTGTTACTGTCTTTCTACGAACACAATTTATCTAGTTCAAAAATCAGTGGGCTTTTTTCAGTTCAAATAACATTAAATCCCATAAAGAAGGACAGAATAGGACAGCACTGACAGAGTTTTGAACATTTGAGCCCATCTTTTATCACAACTACGTTCGCATCGATTGTTTTTAATTTTGAATTCAGAGAGAAGTAGTCTTTTCTTTAGTTTCAGGGATGCCCAAGGTCCTTAACTTTAGGAGAGGTCCTTAAATTAATTATTAACTCCTCAGAAAAAATGCAATGAAAGACCATGATTAAAAAAATTTGCCGTTGTGTTTTTCCTCGAATCTATTGGTTTGCTCGAACTAAAAACTAGGTGGTATTTGGGCTCTATCCCCTTGGGCATCCCTGCTTTAGATCTTTATTAGAGTCGAAGAAAACTTTATTCGATTGAAAATCATTTTATTGGAAATAAAAGTTATTTTCCTCATTCGTCTGATAAATGTTATGGTCATTTGGCATTTCTTTTGTTTGGCTTATCGGCAAAGCTCTTGCTATCAGAAAATAGATTTTTATTCTTCAGAGATAGATTAACCTGTTTTGTTTTTAAATAAATTATTTATCAGGAGTTAATCGAATGCAATAATCTTATAGAATATTCTGTGCAAAACTGCTAGTTCTAAGTTCATGCAATGAATAACTAATTTAATTAAAGTAGGATAATGAGCAAGGTTACTGGTAAATAAAGAATTTATAAAATATTTAATAATGAAAAGTTCATCTTAGTAGATCTATTATTAATTTATCATACTTAATAATTAAGGTGGTATAATCTTGAGCATATTTACTTTCTAACCCATCTTAATTAATGTGTTAAAACAAACGCAAACCATGAGAATAACCAACCGATTCAGTTAAGTGAATAATTTTGTAAATTTTTTATGCCTCGACACAAATTCTCCGCTTTTTTGCCGTTAATGGAAAAATCCAATTAATTTTAGATTTAATTTTCTGATAAATAGAGTTCATAGAGAGAGAGAGAGAGAGAGAGAGAGAGAGAGAGAGAGAGAGAGAGAGAG
>JAQGCS010001042.1:0-16014 GCA_034702105.1 Fuscozetes fuscipes
ACATTGGATAAACAAGTTCGGATCAAACCTAATTCCCACTACATTTACATCCAAATGAAATCCCCATCAAAAATGGCGGGTGGGGTGAAGCACAAAACTATATACTACATTCTTACTTCATAAATGTAGTGAAAAAGGAGACCGATGCAATTTCATCCAACATCCAACATGCTAAATTAATAAATATCATACTTTGCTTGTGGATTGATTATCAAATACATTTATGCATTATATGAAACCAGTTATTAAGTTTCCACCAAATAAAGTGAAAATATTTGATTGATTTGAACTATTTTCGCAATTCTTTTACTTGGAAACTTTATCTAGGAATTTTTTTCACTATACTATATATTATACGAGCATTATATTGAATATGAGAATGGCTAATTGTTTCAACAAATGAGAGTTTTGCAAATTTGGATCATTTGCATCGCGAATGAGTTGAGTCAAAGTTGATTAGTAGGAAAAGGCATACAAAAGATGCCGTTTAGAGAACTCACCGCAAGAATTAAATAATCGAATTTTAATTCGACATTTTTGTAGTTAATAATAGAAAGTTGAAATACTGTAAAAAGTGGTCGTTAGCCCTCATGTGTCTGAGAACAGATCCAAATGACCTATTATGCAGTGGGTGACCAACATTCACAGTGAAGGCATTGACCCTAAATTCATTACATTTCAGTCAATAGTGTTGAGGAAGTTTGAGATGAGTACAAGTATTGGCTCTCCATTGAAGTCAACAAAGCAACGAAACAATTGATCGATGAATACGTGTTTGGGTTGTGTTTTGAAATCCAATTCATTACTATTTCGAAAAGAATGAGATGTGAGTGAAGTTCAAAAGTTGTGTTCATTTTTAACATCCATTTGACACATAATCATATTCCGAGTTCTCAGCTTTGCTTTGGGTTAACACACATTCAGTCCTGAATGAGAACTTCACTCTTTTCCACTTATTTGCTGCAAGAAACAATTTAGTGCTCATATTTGATATTTATTTGATCTGAAGGTAAGTAAAGATTAATTATTGTTTTACCAATTGTTTGATATATTGAATAAAGAAATAAGATTAGAAATATTGAATAAATAACTGATTGAAACAACTTTTGACTGTTTCTCTCTCTGTGACAAAGAATGTCTTTGGCATCGAATTGGTCTCCTTTACTATCAAACAAGTCATTCAACTTTTACTATTATGATATGTGGCAACTATACGATGACCCCCGTTCGTCTTCGTGGCCATTCTTCCAGGGTGGTCCTTGGTCTACCCTGGCCATAATCGCATCTTATCTCTATTTCGTAAAAGTTTTGGGACCGGAAGTCATGAAAGGGAGAAATGCTTACGACCTGAAGAAAGTTATTTTAATTTATAACCTGTTTATGGTTTCACTGTCGCTCTGGATGTTCGTAGAAGCCTGTTGTCTACTCAATTGGGGACTCGACACTTGGGGCTGTCAACCGGTTAACCATAAATCAAATGATCCAATAGAAGAGCGTAAACTTTTACTCGGGTGGATATTTTTTATAACCAAGTTCATTGAGTTGTCCGATACCATCTTCTTTATATTACGCAAAAAGTACAATCAGGTGTCAGGACTTCATGTCATTCATCACTCAATGGTTCCAATATTGGTATGGATAGGGTTTAAGTTTCTTCCGGGTGGAACCAATGCCTTCTTCCTGTATATAAACTCTTTGGTTCACGTGATTATGTACTGCTATTACGCGATCTCCACATTCGGTCCCAAAGTGCAGCCCTACTTGTGGTGGAAGAAATATTTGACTAAACTCCAGATCATTCAGTTTGTGCTCATAATCACGAATAGCGTTCGACTCCTATTTCTGCCCAACTGTTCGGCGCCCAAAGCCTTTAGTTATTTATCGATCATAAATGCGGCCCTTTTTCTAGTTCTGTTCGCGTCGTTCTACAAACAAAGCTATTCTATAGACTACCGGAACTCAACAATTGAAGAAAAACCCAAAAGTAATCAATCGATTGATTGATAGATATATTGTTTTATAATTTTGTAATATTTTATGCATTTTATTATTATTTTATTATTTAACAAATGTTTGCCAAAACGTTATTCAATTGTTTATGTAATTAGAAATCATCTGAAGTGCCATTTGTGTGATAATCGCCACATATTCTCATTACTATTAAACTATTTTAGTTTCACATTGAATCTAATTTGTGCAAGTTTGGACCTTTGAACTTGTTCATCATCTTTCACTCTGGTAATATGATCTAGACAATTCTGATTGAATAACAGATATTAAGTCAGTTCCTATTTTTACATCTACCATAAAATTCATTACAGAAAACACAATATTTTGTAAAATTAATGCGAAAATAGAATTCAGAACTGGATGTGCAGTACATGACTCGCAAAACTCAATTCTCATTATTTTTTAGGTTCGATCACAATTGAAATCTTATATATAATATGTTTATTTCGATTAAATATCGAATCATTGTTTGACTCAAAATGATTTCAATTCAATTTCAAATGTATTGTCAGTAAAGAAGTTGTCCAATGAGTTTGAATAAGAGATCTTTTGTGTTGTGTGCTTTTGCATCTTGCTGCATTAGCTTCGGTGTCATATTTCTGATGGCAGGTATTATTGTGATTGTGGTATCTTCAGTGTCACCCACTTCACCGTTCCGTGAGGACCCATTCATTTTGCAGTCGAGGGATGAAATCAATACAACTCCTCGGATAACATCAATAATATTGATGAGTATCGGCGGCACCTTTTGTCTGCTTTCCATTATTTTTACGATCATTTCATTGATATTTCATCGAAAATTCAAAAATGGTTCGACAGAAATGCCATTAAACGAGGAAAATGTGAGAAATGAAAGCGAATCTCAGAGATCGCATCAAAACAATCCTTTGGTTAATAACTTGAGAGAAGAAGAATCAAAGAAACAAAACAATTCAGTCAAAGGAGATATGAATGGCATTGGATTACCGATTCGTTTACCACACAATGGTTTCAGTTACACATCTTATCCACCGATTTATATACAAAACCAAAGGTCTAATTCTCACGACATGTGTTTCGGCAAAGAATCGAGAATTTAATCCTTTTTTCAATTGTATGAAAACGAATGTAATTTATATAATTTCCTCATCTCTTTTGTTATCAAATTGAATGAAAAGTCACGAATTTTAATTAAACCATTATTTTAATACATAACTGACATGTTTTTAGTCAAATAAATAAAATATTAATTCAATATTTTAGTTCAAGGCGATTTTATCAGTTGTCTAGGTGATACTGCTCCAATTAAATAAATGCAAATTAAGATAATGAAGAGGTTACACATTTCTCTGAAAATAATTGCGAGAAAAGGAAAAGTTTAATCAAGGTAATCAACTTTTAATCAAATAAAAAAGATTAAATAATGGAAGAATATAATTTAGGTTTTTCGCCTCATTTTAAAAAATGGCAAATGAAACATGCATTATTATAAGCATGTATATTAATTATAGACTTCACAATTGATTGCATTCCTTTGCAGTGATTTGAGTCCAATATTTCGATCAATATTTGACTAAAAAGGGAATCAGAAAAAGTCGAATAAAATGTGGCATAAATTGAAGAAACAAACAATTATTTCCTTTTTTTTAAATTATTTATTTGAAGGACTTATTAAAGAGTTTGCAAAAAATGATTCGTTCGCACAATTTGAAAGTTGTGTAGAAGTGGAGCGACTGTTCCAATAACTCCTGACTTACATTAAAAAAAACTATTATTATATAGTTTGAAAGACCGGCCGTTTATTTTGGTTCCTATTTCTAAGGGCTCCAAACGGGTTGACTAATTAGGAAGAACTCCATTTCAGATAATTATCAGATCCGCACAACACCAGAGACAGTCAATAAACTCTAATTATGTTTCGTTTAGATATTTATCTGAAATTAATGCTTCTTTTGTCGACTAATCATTAACTGATAAAAGGAAACAACACTTGAAGTTAGCTATTATTTTGCTGACTTAATGTTTACTAATTAAACAATCATGGTCAATTATTCGCAATCATTTCTTATGAGAGTGTTGATTTATTAATAATTTGATAGATACAAATCAAAATGATTGTTATCGAGTTTGTTATTTTACAAATTAATTGAATTCAATTTACATAAAGTGAAGTGAAGGCAAAGAATTCACATTAGAGTGAAGTGAATTCACTTTAAGACAATTTTGTCAAACATTCAATTCATGCAATACTACAGCGATATTCTCAAACATTTGCTTTAATAGATTTGCCAAATATTTACATTAAATTCACGAATAGTTTTAAAATTATAAAATTGTACTCAAAATCAAAACGTTTGCAAAACTCACAGGTATTTGAAATTTTGAACTATTTTTCCTTTTAATCAATGAATGAGTCATTTAATGGATTGAATAATAGACACAACTATTGGTATTTGTGTTGAACTCATGTAAACATTGTTTTGATGTCTCTTTAAATTTGTTTTTGTTTCACGAGTTTCTTAAAATTTATTTTACTTAAAAAACTTGAAATTTATGTTTATTTTATTGATTTATTAGTCAAATAACTAATTGAAAGTGAGTTCAAACCATAACTCAATTAATTGATTTATTCATTTGTATGAAGTTTGAGTCAAACTTTAATTGCTTTTTAATTAATTATTATTCAATTCTTAACAGATTTTGAACACCATATCAATCATTAGAGACAATGGATTATAATTTAAATGGTTTTTCAGCGAAAGTTTTGTGATAAGAATTGCAATTATTTTGTGATTTTTACCAAATGAGTGCCACAATTGCCTTAATTATAATTAATAAAATCAATTAAATTTGATGGCTATTTGATTACAACAATTATAACCCGTAATCGATGGAAGACTACGAATACGTCCGAAACATGACTTTAATGTTCTTTTTGGACCGACTGATGCTTAAGGACCAGCCGAGGACTCTTCACGACCTCTCGTGTCAGTTCGGAACCAAAGGATTTACTAAAGAGATGAGGCAAATAGCGGGCGGCAGTCAATCCGGTCTCAGGAAATTTTTATCGCAATATCCGTCACTATTCACTATCGAAACGGATCAGGTCTGCATTTGTTGCCATTATGTTCTCCATTCATACTCTTATTTCAATTGTTAAGGTTTCGATTACACCACTGGTTAGAGAAGAGATGGGTACGGGTCCAAGGGATTACACCAAAGAGGCGGTTGAGTTCTTCCGAGAAAAGTTGGCTCAGTATGGTAACTCAGAGGTCCCTCTCAAGAGCTTACTGGGACATCGATCTCAGGCTCCTCCAGAAGTTAGACATGTTTCCGGACAGCACTCGAGAGAGTTCAAAGATTTTTTGTGCAAACATTCGGATGTGTTTGTCGTTAGCGATGATTATGTTGTGCTTCAAAGTGTTCTCCAGAAACTGGAAGACGAGGGGAAGACAAAGGGGTCTTTGACTCGAATGCCTGAAGAGGTGCCATTTGACCCGTATTTAAGTCAACAGTTCATTTCGTTATTGGAGACGGAGATAACACGACTCAGTCCTCAATATTCATCAAAACTAACAATTGATACCCTCTTCCATCACATAAAAGCTAATTGCAATCAAGACTTGTGGTCCAATTGTCTCAAGAATTCAAATGATTTGATTACTTTCCTTAAAATGAATTCAAAGATATTTTTGGTTCAAAACCATTTCGTAAGTCTGACCCCCGAAAGGGAAAAATTAAACAAAGAAAAACTTTTAAACAATAATAATAATGACGTCAATGCTATCAATAATGCGAACTCTTTGGCGTCCATATCATCACAATCTTCCGGTTCATCGACGCCTATCTCTTCCCCCTCTCGGGTGAACAGCGCTTCTTCTGTCGGTTCTGTTAATCAAAGGATTCGCTCCCAAATCATGAAAATAGTTTCCGACAATTCACAGCTCAAATACAAAAATATGACGAACGCCAACACCACTAATGTATTGGCCGGCAGTGAGACCAACATTTTGTGCAACACTAGAATTTTAACCAAAACAAAAGATGGTGAAGAAATAGTGGCAGACATTATCAGAAACAATACTTATGTAGGCGTTGACTGCGAAGGCGTCAATTTGGGGGCTTCCGGTCAAATAACTTTAGTACAGGTGGCGTATATGCCCTTTTCGGAGCCGAACTCAATCGTTCCTAAAATATGTATATTTGACGTTCTCTTGAATCCGGATTTCTTGAAAACCTGTTTGAAAGAACTTTTAGAATCAGATAAAGTGATTAAAGTTATTCACGACGTGAGGAATGACAGCAGTTGTCTTCACAGTCAGTATGGAATAACTATAAAAAGTATCTTCGACACACAGGTCGCCCATTCTATAATTCAACAGCAGAACACTGGAAGACCTGCCTATAAGGCTAAATATGTTTCGCTTAACAATTTATGTGAGCTCTATGCCGGTGCCAGCCTTCAGTCTAACCACAAAAAAGAACAAATGAGAAAAGTCTACCGAAAGGATCAGAAGTTTTGGAGTCACAGACCTCTAACCGAAGAAATGATTTTTTACGCCTCATTTGATGTCTACGCTCTCATCCCTGAAGTCTATAACTCAATGTCCAAATCGATACGAGTCGAATATATACCTCTTCTTAAACAATTAAATTATGAGGCAGTGTTGGCCAAAATAGACCCTGAACACATAAAAACTGTGAAAAAACAACGCAAACTCGATATGGAAGTAACAGATTTGAAATTAAAATTATTTAATAGAGAAACCAAACAAATTGTTTTAAGCAATCGTGAGATCAGACTTTTAAGGTAATCTCTTTTATTTCAAATGATCTGGATATAATTCTCTCAATTTTGCAGATATATTGATCTGACGGATGAAATTCGAGCCAAAATAGAGGGCTCACAAAAAGTGGCCAAAAAATTAGAGCGAATCGATAAGAAGAACACTGATCCCGAAAATGCTTCGATTAGTGTTCAAAGTAATGATGCAAATAATATGAGTTCTAGTGATGAAGACTCTGATAGAAATTCTGACCCTGAATCGGATGTCGAGGATTCGATGAAAAGCTCAGATTTGAATAATTATAATATAAATGTGTTCAGTCCCTCCGAATCTTTACTTTCTAACAAAAGCTGTTGTAATTGTGTCTGTCATTTGAACGGTTCCTCAGAAGTAAATGGCAAACCAATGGCAAAAGATAACTCGAGCACAGGACCATTTTGCGAAGCCTCTGCACAGACATTATCGACCGGAGACATCGTCATCACTAAAGTCTACTTTCCTGAGAATCAGCAATAATTTGAAGCCTTAATTACTCATCACTTGGAGTTTAATTACTGTTATAATCATTGAATGCCTTAAACTCATAATTAGGTCAATTACTCAAATATTTTGCGCTCGTATGAGACACGCTCTGAATTTAGCATATTTTGCATGATCATTTAACGTTAATTAATGAAAATTCTTATATTCTAGTGTTTATAAAAATCATGTTTAGGAATACAAACGAAATTATATTTAATATTCTCTCGAGTTTTGGTGAACCGGTTATTAAGGGCTGACTTTGGAATTGAATTCCAAGATTTAACTAAAATTTTATGCGAAAATTTGGTACAAAAGTTTTGTTGACCGAAACTAACTGATCGTCTCTTCATAATTGCTATTACTTTAAGCACTTATTTATAAGTTTTATTTATTCGCCAAATATTGAAATCAATGGAAAAATTTGTGATTTTATTGAAGAAATGAATTTTTTAAGTGATTCGACTTAACATTTGAATAAAAGTATACAAAAATCTATTATCAATAAAATCAAAATTTTATGCTTTAATTACTGCCTCTTATTTGTAAATAGTTTTGTAATATTTACAGCAATTTATTTTACTATAATTGCCCTCAAATTCAAAATAATTTGTTTTTATTAAACAATAGGTTTGTATTAATTTCTATAAAAATTTTATTCGACAAATGAATATTTTAAAATAAAACCCATTTGACTCTCAACAGGAAATTCATTAAAAAATTAATATAATTAGAAATCGATTTTAAAATCAAAATTAAAGACAACAGAAATAAATCAATTTTTACAAAATTTTAATCAAATTTTCATAAATAATACAAATATTGCAAAAGATATTCAAACAAATGTTGTGATGAAAAGTGAATAAACATTTGAACAGAAATTATTTCAATTAAATTAAAACTAATGACTATTAAAATATAAATTAATATCAAAGCTCTTCCCTCACATACTTTGGTTTCAACTCTTCTATCCTTTTAATGAATTCTGACTTTTCGATACATCCGTCGCAGACTTCGTCCCAATCGTTGAGTATTTTCTTGAGGTCCCGAACCCGCAGTTTCTTCAGATCTACTGTTTTCAAGTCAATTGTCTTCTCTGTGGGAATGAGAAACAAATAAAATCAAAGAACAAAAGAGTTGTTGAGACAAACCGTATCGAAGTTCGCAAATCTGAGAATCCCTTTTCACTAATTTCTCGCAAATCTTGTCTGCGGGCAAACCCCAACTCAACGGCTTCGACAAATCTCCCAGTATTTTAGTGGCCGATTCCTCCAGTCCTCCGATGTAATAACACTAAATAAAGGACAAAATTACTCATTCGATTCCATCATAAACTTTAGTGAAGACATACGAATCTGTTCTCAGACTTTTTGGTGTCTAAACACAACTCTTTGAACTTTTCTTCGATTTTGTTTGAATCAGACTTTTCCGTTGAATCCAATCTATTAATCAATTTATTTATGACTCCGACGCAGACTATTAACAAATCAAATCATTAATCAATTTTAACGAATCAATTATAAGCCGAGCGGCCATACCTTCGCACTGGCCTTCGCGCAGACATTGAGCCGTTCGCCACAATTGGCAGCAAATTAAAACAAATGCCAACAAATGAATGATAGAATATCTGGTCATTTCTTCAGTGGTAATAAATTAAACGATGAATTGCTTTATTAAATAAATGGATTAAAATTGTGAAGAGTTTAACAAAATCTCAATTAAATTGAATGCAAAGAAAGTGAACTCTAAATACGAAACACCGGTCTATACGTCAGCACAGGTTTGGATTGGTTTGAATGCCTCCCATTGGATGCAAAACACTATTATTTGCGTCCTATTACTCACAATTGGACTCAACATTGTTTGAGAGTTGTGTCAGTTCTCTATTGGATAAGAAGTGAGCGCTTCTTTCGAAGGCACAGCCACTCAGTATTTGGCGCTCTTTGGCTCAAAATGGAGTAATGGCTCTGTTTTTCAATTTTTGTTTTCTCACATTTTTTAACCACTTTTTAATGTTTACACCATTTTATCGATTATTTTAATCAATTGTTTAGTTTTATTTTCGAACAACTCTTCAGTTCTATATATTTACGAACTGATTGTCGAATAAGTGAGAAAATGAGTGAAAATGTGTCCCCGAACCAAAATGTGTGGCCCAACTCAAGTGTGAGCCCAAACGCCAGTCTAAAGTCCATTAGCCGTAAACTCAAACAAACGAAACTAGTATTGAATGAAAACAGAGGAATAATTCTGGACTCGAATCTCAAAAAATCGAATCCACTGATGACTACATCTTCGAAACGACTTAAAGTCGAAAATCAATGTTTAGAAGAACCGCTCCAAACCCTGTCTGAAACTGATCCTCGAGTGGATGAGAATCCCCAAGACTCAATAGATGACATAATTGTGATCGAAGATAATGGCACTGATTTACCCGTTGGGACAAACGATGCTTTAATCGAAGACTGTAACCACAATAAGCCAACCGTTAGAGCTCTTAAAACTATGGATCAGCTGAAGGAGGAATGCATTTCCTTAGGGCTTATTCTCAATGACCACATTTGTGAAGAAAGTAGTGATGAAAAGATGACTCAAAATGATTCAAAAGGAGCCAACTTTGAAGTGGAATCGATATTTGATTCGCGTTTAGAGTCCGACAGAATTACTTATTATTCAGTCAAATGGAAGAACTGGTCGGAAGAGCACAACACTTGGGAACCGCTTTCAAATCTTATGAATTGTCGCAAATTAGTTAATGAATATAATTACATCCAAAAAAATTTTAGCGAAAAAATAGACATTTATCACAATTTCTATAAATTTAAGGGAATCATCGAAGACATCGTAGAGAGAAAGGTCTCTTTTGGTGTGAGCGCAACCATTCTATTGGTATTTAATGAGATTCGTCTCAAAGACTTCAATTACACGAAGGCTTCGGTCGACAAAATGCGAAAAGAATTGAGAGATAAATATCTTTCGAAAATTGACAAAATCTCGGAAACGGAAAGGGCTGAAAAACGAGTCGATCAGTTGATGGCTCTCTACGACCAACTCATCGAAGAGTTGCATATTTTAAAGCGATTCAATAATTTTGAAGAGTTTTTTGAATTTTTCTTTAAAAGAAAACAAACTGAAAATGTTTTAAATCGATGGGAAAGAGATATAAACGACATTATTGTCGACCAAAAAGAGGGACAAACCATTCGCGTCGAGAACTTCTTTGATTATGAGGTTCCGCCGCCAGCTTTTAAGTATATTTCAAACTGCATGACAGTCGACGCAAACATAGTTATCAGTAATGAGCCGCCGGTCTATTGTACGAAATGTGAAGACTGCGAGTCTCAATCGTCGGACTGTTGTGTGGTGACAAACCAGCCCAGTCCAGGCCAGTCCCCAATTTGTTACACCAGAAACCAAAGACTTAAAGACTCGAGAAATAACAAAAACGCGATCTATGAGTGCAACGATCGCTGCAAATGCAGTCAAAACTGTATTAATAGAGTCGTACAAAAAGGGCGAAAGGTTTGTCACAACTGTTTACAACTGTATAAATAATTGAAATATTTCTGTTGATTTATTAGCACCGTTTGGCCATATTTCGCACCGATGATGGAAAGGGGTGGGGAGTACGAGCCCTTGAACCTATACAGAAGGGCTCGTATGTGATGGAGTACGTGGGTGAAATCATTTCAGTGGACGAGGCTGACAGACGCGGCCATATTTACGACGCGGAGGGTCGCACTTATCTTTTCGACTTAGACTATACTCCCGACGAAATCGCGAAGTATACTCTGGACGCCACCCAATGCGGAAATGTTTCCCATTTCGTCAACCATTCTGTAAGTTTTGTTTCGCAAAAAACTGTTACTTAATACAATCTTTTAGTGCGATCCAAATCTGGACACAAGAGTGGTTTGGATCAATAATTTGGACCCTTTTATGCCTCACATCGCTCTGTTTGCGGTCACAAATATCAAATTGAATGAAGAGCTTACTTTCGACTACAAAATTAACGGTAAATTCTCTGAAATTCATTTTTATTACAATTGATATTTGTTTGCAGTTCACGGCATCACAGATGCAGATAAAAGCCAAGATCTTAATGGAAAAGACTCGACTATCAATTCTGATAAGAGTTATGACAGTGGTATCGATGGGTCTACTTGTGAGCCGAAGCCTGTGCGAGTGTCCTGTCAATGCGGAGCAAATAATTGCCGCAAATACCTCTATTAACTTAAATTAATATATATTTCAATTAGTTTTAAATCATTTTTATTTTGTATTTATTTATTTTAAAATTCGATATTAAACACAATTTTATTCATAATTTATTGGATTAGCGATTGATTGAAAGGAAATGAAAAATAAAATTATATCATCGATGAGTTGAAGGAATGATGTTTTGAATTGAAAATAAGTGAAGTTCACAGAAGAGACTAAATATATATAATATGTATAAAAAGAAGGACCGCTTTTGGAGCAGTATTTCTGTGAAACTCAAAGGTTTAGAAGAGTTAGAAGACTGTAATAGCGTTTGATTTCGAGATTCGAATCAATACTATGATTGAGAACATAATTAGCTGTGAATAAGCGAATGGCTATAATGACAGCGATTGTGAGTATGCAATGAGTGGTCACTTCTTGAACGAGACCTGTAATGGTTTGCCGCTAAAGTTATAGCCGTTTAGAGCAGAGATTGCGTTAAGGGCTTCGCTGTAGTTCTTCATAGTAACGAAGCCAAAGCCTTTACTCTCTCCTGACTCTCCTTTCCTAATGACATTGACCCTGACCACTTTGCCATAATTGCCGAAAAGTTCGCCTAAACTGTATTCATTGGTGTCGGCTCCGATATTGTAAGCAAACAGAATATAACCGCCTTTTTCCGCATTAAAACCATTGTCTACATCTCCGGAACCAAGCATTGACATAGAGGGAGGAGGAGGAGGAGGTGGCGGTGGTGGCGGAGGTGCTGGCATTGACGCCGACATTGGGAGTGGCGGCTGTACAGGACTTGGATTGTATGCTAATGGAGTCGAAGACGTATAGTTTTGGTATGACTGCAATGATTGATGAAAGTTTGGCAATGGATTGAAACGATGCTCACGATTCATGTGAGACATATGTCTCATCGGTCCCGAAGCGCCGTAACCCTCGTACGGCATATGTGAGTAGGAATAACCTCGAGATGTCCCGTAAGGACTTCCGCTGCGACTGCTTTTTGCGCCGTGACTTCGATTCTGTAATTATTTTCAAAATTATTTCATTTCTCTTAAATTTACAAATAAAAGAACTCAATTATAAGTTTAGTCTGAACAAGTTCAAATTCATTCAATAAAACCTTATTCATAAATATTAATTATAAGTTATTAAAATGTGTCGACTCTTATATTTATAGAGATATTCAGTCGATTGCATTGAGACAAACGAAAACTTCATTTATTAGGTTGAGTTGAAACTTGCAAATTTATATTTATTTGTTCAACACATATACCAAAACCTTTTTAATTTTTTAACAAAGTTTCAAAAAATCTATTATCAAACTGTTTGTCGAAATGCAATCATTTGTTGGATTATTTTCTAATGATTAGAAAATACTCAAAAGTTCTCAGATTTTTAATAAATGACTATATTTTTGTTTATATCTGTGAAAGTTGACAAGTACAATCTAGATATGTAGAAAAACTATGGACTCGGAGGTATAGTCCGTGACATTTGCTGCCTAAGGATAGATATAAAGAGAATGGCAGGAAAATAGACTTATTTGATTAAAAATCTTTTTAACTTCACTTAAGATATGAGTGAAGTAATCAAAAGCTAATTAAGAGATAATAACAAACATTTGTTTTAAACGAATGAGTGAAGAGAAGCGCCAAAAACGCAAGAAATTCAATTCAAGAGACAAACCTTTTGGTTGTTATCGTTTGCGAATTTGACATTAAGGCCAGAGACAGCTCCGGGAAGTACTTTGCCATCTATGGCTTCAATGGCAGCGATGGCCTGTTCGTGGAGGTCGTACAGAACGAATGCTACCCCTCTGTTACCAACTATTCGGCACTGAATAATGTTTCCGAACGGAGCGAACATTTCTCTGACGTCGTGTTCGCTATAATTAGTCGGAAGATTTTTGACATAGAGGTTGGCCTGTTTTATGCTGTCCCCCGAGGGTCGGGCGAAGGCCACTTTAATCTTCTTGTGCTCTACTAAGTGGCCGTTAAGTGTCTGAATGGCGCGTTCGGCGTCTTCGGGGTATAAGTAGTCTACAAAACCGAAGCCATAGGAATAACCGGTTGACTTCTTGCGGATTATCTTTGCGGACCTGATGTCACCGATTTGTGCGAACAGAACTCTGAAGTCTTGATCTGTCATTTGTTGCGGCAAATAATTTATTATTAGATTTGTCTTCGAGTTATCGATTCCGAGTCCGTCGCCATTCGTATTGTTTGAAGCCATCGATCGCTTCGAAGACATATCGGATTAATTGCTCGACAATTATCTCAAATTATATTAATATTTATAATTGAAGTCAATTTTGACATAAAATCAAAACATTTTGTTATTTCGTCAAAAATATCGGACAAATGTCACAAAAGTCATCGTTTCTGACATTTGATTGCATTCGAGGAGAGAATAAATAAATACTTTTGGAAGGAATATAAAACTCGAGTCTTATCTGACGATCATTTAATTGCCGACACTTTTAAATAAAACTCATTTTAAATACAATTTATAGAAAAATGAATGAAAATAATACAAATTCTTTGGATGTAATCAAAGCGTGTATTCAATTGATTTCAATGTTAGACAATATGAAGGGCCGAACGCTTTCAACAGCCGCTCCGATCATAAAACAACGTTACGGCTCATCATATCTTTCACTCCACTCATCCTATTTATTGAGTAAATCGATTGCTTTTCGCTAATATCATAACGTTGTGAGCGAACGACTGTTTTGCCTCTCATTCTGTGGCCTTAAATGCGGCGAATAATTGTCTGAAATACTTGTTTTGTTTCATAATTCAAATCAAAACACTTTATCCCAAACTCTAATTGAAAACCAAAACAATTCATTTGCTTTTAATAATTCATTGAGTCTTACACTGTGTTCACATTCAGAGACTCTAATGCTTTAAAATAGCAGTAGTTCTGTATAGTTGTGTCAATCAATGTTCGAACAAATAATAGTGATTTAGTACTAGGCTATTAATATATCCAATCAAAATATAAAATCACAATTTTAAAAATAAATTTTGTATGTTTCAATTTTAGAATTGATTTTATCGTATCAATCATTAATGATTGCAATAAAAAGGCTTTCCTTACTCCTTTCTGAACTCTTTTTTGTTGTTGTTAATTGTGTAAAATGGGATAAACATGTGCAAATTAAGCTTTTCTAAACTAATACATTAATACTTATACATTAATTTGACCGAGATTTATTTCAAATTAATAAAATTCTCCTTCATATCGTAATTTGTCAAGATTATGTAGATATTTAATTATTTGGATAGAAAAGGAAATTGCAACTTGTTCAATAAGATTGGAGAATTAAATATGATTATAGATATGATTGTATTGTCACGTATTGTGAGTTAATTAAGAAATGTGTAAATCAGTGATTATGTGATCCTTTATTTGGGGATTTGTGAGGAGAGTCTGTAAGAGTTGTGCGCAACTCTTTTGGGCATCACTTGAGATGCGGACAAAAATCAATAGAATAAAGTTTATTGCATTACATGTTGTGTCAGTCGACTGCTTAAGACTGACACCCAATGGACGATTGCATCCATAGTCACAGTTATGTATTTCCCCTATAATTCGTTTGCCATCACTTGATTTGTTCCACTTATCCAAGGATTTGATTCAATCGATTCGCCACTTACTGTATTTTTAGTCAAATCGCGAGTATTTAATGACCAAAATTTATATAACAATTGAATGCTTCGCCAAATCAATTGTGTCGTTCTGTCGCTTAATTTCGATGATTTCCAAGTCTTCATACAAACCATTTGAGGTAATAATCACTCGTTTTATTCAGAATCATAAATAACTTTTTAGGTAATAAATCAAATTTAATTTGTCTAGTTATTCGAAATTCCGTCAAATATTTAGAATAAATAGAATATCCTAGAATATGCTCTTTTGACTTATTATTGCAAATTAAACAAGATAAATTGATTTAGTCAATGTAGATGTTGACAAAACTTTAAACCAGAATCAAAACTTTTATATAAAGAAGAAAGGAATTTTACATGTTTATGTTATATTGTATTCTCTAACCCATTGTATCTTCATATCTATCATAATATGTTGTCAGATTAACATGCTTAAATTCTTGTTCAAGTGTGAATTTTATGAGATTATAAGGTATTACAGGTATAGAAGACGTCCACAAAACTTGCATGCAATCACTTTGCAATATGTCACATTATTAACATGTTTCTTTTCATCAAGTATATTTATGGTTTAAATTTAATCTTTAAAAAATCAAAATAGTTTAATAACAAGTTTCATATAAACACAATTTGAAGCAAGAATTTTATCACTAAATGCACGTAAAATTGATTCAACATTTGGCACATTATTGAGATTTGCATTAAATTTATTACTATTTTTGTGATTATATTGCTCTAAAAATAATCAATATAATACAAGTCTTGGAAGTTTATGAACTGACTTAAATGGTTAACAACTCAGTTGTTAATAGGAATATCGAAACCAA
>JAQGCS010001043.1:0-16000 GCA_034702105.1 Fuscozetes fuscipes
TACCTCGGGGATACCGACACTATCATCAACCTCAATTCATAACGACATGTAGCTGTTTGCGCGGGAATACGGTAATTATTATGTCATTTAAAAAACATCGCAATCAACGACTCAATCGATTTCTTTACAATAAACTCATTCAAAGCCTTTACGTCTTTATAACAAACGGATTATTAATTTGTCTTTTAATTAATTATTGAATAAAAAGGTTTTTATATTAATTAAATCAAAAACTGATTAACATATTTGAAAAAAGAAAGACTTATTTTAAAGAGAATTTGATAATTAAAATAAACCCTAAATTAAAGAAATACATAATTATTATTAAATATAAAACATATTTTTCAAATATTATATTCAAATCTCAAACATATATTCAATTCTAATATACAATTCGTTACAAAAATATTCAGCATTTAGTTGTTTCATACATTTCTCAATCGAATAATAGAATATTTGTATCTTTGTATTCATTAATAAAAAACTACTAATATTTCAAATGTCATTAGTTTTAGAATAAAATTATCTGAGAATTATTTGGGAATAAAAGGTATTCTTATTTTCAAAATCAAAATTTATATTAAAATTCTTGTTTGGGATGTTTTCGACTAATTTTAAGGACAATTTTCGTTTTTATTCGTTTAGTATTTTTGATATTCTTTTTGAAAATTTGAACTTATTTTACACTAAAAGGGAATTCATTTTTCCTCAAAAAACAGTAAAATTTAAAAACTAATCTGAATTGATGTCAAAATTGTCAACAAATAAACGGAAATTCAATGACTTTGCTATCAATCAAAACATTATTTTTCAAATGACATAAAATTGTTTCAAAATTATTAATGGATTTTAAACTCAATACTTATTCTCATAATTGAAAACAATTTACATTAAAAATAAGATTAAAATTCTTTTCGTCAACATTTGATCAAATTTTTTTCGTCAATAAATATAACTTTTTATCTAAACTCTAAAATGACATAAATATAGCGAAACGAAAAAATCTATCAATTTTTTCATCGATTTAATGGAAAATTTTGTTTTTAAAACTTTTTATATTACTTCGATTTTCTTGGAATTATTTTCATAAAAACTGCGAATAAAAAGCATTTTTATCGACAATAATCTGAAAATTCAAAACTTAATGAATGTAAACATCAGTTAATTAAAGGCTAATAATTGGAGTCAAACAGAAAATCAAATAAAATATATTCACAATAAGCGAGTGATTAGAATATTATTTTTACGAATCATCTGAAGAAATGCATAATTGAAAACATATTTAAACGGAATTTCCATAAATAGCATAATAAGTGATATTAGTCGTGAATTACCAAATATTCTGTCTTTTAATACCGAAATGAGATAAACATTTATTGTTTCAATCTTTCACTAAAACAATGGATATTTTAATGAAGAAATGCATTCATTTTCAATTCAATTTAAGACAAGAAAAATATGTGAAACAAGAGATGAAAATGAATTGAAAAGAGGAGGGAATTGAACGAAAACCGAATATACTCATAATAGTGATTGAGGTTTAACCAAAAAAACCCCCCAATCCTTAGGCAATCCCTTTTTAAAAGAGGGATTCGGAATTGCTTTTACAAATTCATATCAAGTGTGCGTTCTATAAGTTTTCAAATATGTATTGAATTAGCTTTTGATTCACATTTTAGTATAGCATTAGTCGGCAAACCCTTTGTTTCGCCTCTTTTTGATAGAGAGAGAACAGAATGACATGTCTTTTGCCAAATAGTTTTGAGTAATTAATAGAAATTTGTTGGAAACCTGCGTCGACTCCAGTATTAAAAGTTATGATATTTTCAATGGTTTAATATAACGCCTGATATAAATTGTATTAAACATATCGTGTGAATAGTAAAGAGTGTGAGAAGTGTTTTGATTGCATTTGTAATGAGTGTTGACTACAAAGAAGACATCGAAATGTCATTCAATGTCTTCGTTTAGAATAAGTCTCGATATTGTGTTAGCCCTGAAATGACAGACAAATAATATGGAAATACGTTTGCTTTTGCCTAAAGAGATGCCAATCAATGTTATAACGGGTATTGCATAGGGGAAAGTGATGACTAACTTATGTGACAATTGATTTCCATATTATAATTGCATAAAATTCATACATAATTATAATGAGAAACGATTTCAATGTTTGGGACTAAATGTTTGACTTTTCAATCGTTGAGTCAATTGAAACATATTTCACACCAAATGCTATCGATTTTAGACTTTAATTCTCAGCTTTATATCAAAATTAAAAACGTTTTCGTCAAAAATTTCAAAAACTAATCTGAATCAATGTTTCGCTGAATTCAAGACAAATGTTGATATCGAATGAAAATCGAAAATTATGTGCACTTTTGGATCAAATTAAACACAAGACTAGTGATTTGGAAAATTGGAAAATCCTAACTTTTTATCCACAAATTAAAAAACAATTTAAAAAATAGCCTAAAATCAAAGAATAGAGAATTTGGGAAACATTTGAAAACATATCCTAAGTATTGTTGCCATAAATTAAATATAAAATTGTTAACAAAAATCAAATTTTTAAGAGAACCGCAATGAAAGAGTGGACACAACACAAAATTGGTGCCAATTTTACAAAAGAATGCATTCGATGAAGTCATGTCTACTTTACTCTAATTTTACAGATGAAACATAAAATTCAATGAAAGCTAACGAATATAATAATAATAATAATGAAATTTCAAAAATAGATAATAATTCTGAAATATTTTCATCACTTTTTCCACATATGAATGAAAAGCTGCCGAAAATGCATTAAAAACCGTTTGTTTGGTCGCAAAAATAAAGCGAATCAGTAGTCAAATGATTTTACAGATCTCTCCATAAATAAAATCAACAGAAAATATTGAATTTCGGATTCAATTCTCAAAAATATAATTACTTTTGAATGGCTTTAGACTTATGTTTAGGTCTTAACCTCTATTTTGTCGCTTTTGTCACTTATTTTGTCGCTTATTTGCTCTTTAGGTTTGTTATCCTTTAGCGGTACAGTCGGGTTCATATCGACGCGACCTGCAAGAGCTTCGTACTGTCCGGCCAAGTAGTAGACATTGGGCGGGTCTTCCGTTGAAATTGATGGGTTTTCGCGTCGCCGTTCTTGATATTCGGTCCAAGAAATCACTTGACATTTGTGTGAAATGGTCTGCACGTCATTTACATCGAAGTGTGAGGACTCGAACAGCGCTCCCTTTTAAAGGCAATCATACTTCAGTTATGTCACAAAAAATAGTTTTGCAATAAAACAGATTATATTTTGAACGACGAAAATAAAGCTCTGATTTATAGCTAAAAATCCTGTTTTTATGTTCTAATTATTCAAATCTTTATCAAAGGGTACAATATTTCGCATAAATTTCTTGTTTTCGTTTTAGTGAAATAATTAGTTTATTTATAGTTTTGTTTATTTAACTTTTATTTTCATCTCAAATGAAAAATTTTAAAAAACAAATTGCATTCAAAACACGGAACGAGTCGTGGAATCAAATATTAAAATAGGAAATGAAAACAAAGTCTTTAAATGTAATGAACGCTTCAAATAATATTAGTCTATTGAAAACTCACTCTTTTGTCGAGAAGTGGAACGGGTTGTCCTTTGGTCTCTTCCGGGTGATAAAACCAGCGCACCTTCACAATCATTGTGCCGCTTCCTGTCTGCCACATTGAATCGATTCGACCGATATATGGCAGATGTGGGCGACCTATCAATGCAATCATATAGATTAGCCATTAATCAGTGCAATCAACTCATAGTATCAAACAAATGACAAACCTGTGGACAAGAAGACAGCACAATCATCCACTCGTATGTGTTCTCTTCCCCTTTCAATTTCGCGGTAATATATTTTCCTGGTTCGGGAGCCCTTATTTCCTGTGCGTCGAATATACTTTCCAGACCAGTGCCATAACTGTCTTTCGGGCAGAAAGGCGGCTATTTTGCTTTTCTCGGCGGACGGCATGCGCTCTCTCTTCTTAGGCGAGGGCGTAGTGACACTACTATCCTTATTCTCATTACTATATCGCTTACGCACAGGACTAGTGATCGTAAGAAACGATTCGCTCAAATTGGTCTGCAATCGATCCAAAGCCCGTTGTTTTGGTGTCTTTTTAATTATTGTTTTCAATGGCGTCCTATTGTTGTTGTCTTTATTGTCACTACTAATGGAACTAATGGTTGTTTTGTTGCTATCGTTGAGGTTATCAACTGAACCATTTTGTGCGTCAATTGAAACCTCTAATGATTTACTCTCTTTAGGAGTGCCTTTCAGTGCCACCAATTTAATAGCTTTGGTATTGTTTTGATAACTTCTGTCAGTTTTGTCATCAGTTTTGTCAGTCTTATCATTGGAATCATTTTGTAGGCTATTAGGACTTCCACTACTAGAGCTACTGCTCTCTTCTTTTGACTTTTTATGTTTCTTACACCTTTTGTGATGTCTGTAATTAATGAAAACATAGACAATAGTCTCAAAACTTAATTATTTAACACAACGTTTCAAATGTTGTGACAATTAGAACCAATTGTGGTAAAGAAAGAGTGGACTCACCGACAGTGATGGTGTTTATGGTTGTGATGATGTCTATGGTGTCGATCCTCTTTATTATGCTTTTTCTTCTTTTTCTTTGAGTCAGATTTTGAGGACAGTCTATCGATAGACGACTCATGACTTGCAATTGTTTTATCACTCGAAGTATTACAGCATTTATTTGATTTACTCTTTGAGTTCTTATCTTTTTTATTCAAGTCTTTTATCGAATTAGTTTTTGTTTCGTTAGTTTTATTTCTCACAGTTTTGGACATATCTTCGAATGAGTTTTTCTCTTCCATTTTATTATCAGAAGAAATGTCTAAATTGTGTTTACGATTGTCTTTACCACAAGAGCTCATACGTCTTCTCCGTTCTAAGTTCTTAAGAGGATCGGCATTGATCTTCATCTGTGGATAATCCTGAGGTAAGAGTCGGATATCATCGATAGATATGCGTCCGTTGTCTCCGTCATCGAACTCAACGAACACTAGGTTTGGATGCGGTGAAGAAGAGCGCACAAAACCCGGATATAAATGTCGATATTGAGTGGACCAATAAGCACATACTCTCTGCCCTTCCTCTAACTCTTCAAGTGATGGCTTTACCTGTTATAAAATAAGTTAGAATATATCTCATATGAAGGACCAAAACGGATCAATGAAATCAACACAAACCTCACGAATGGCTTCTTTAAGCAAATCTTCTTGACAATAAATAAGAGGTCGGTGCTGTCGCTCACCATGAAGTACAATTCCATATATATCTGGCGGTTGGATCGGACTTATTTCGCCGACGAAGAGGAGTCCGTCGACTAACATAATTACATTTAGTTTTAAATCCAAATCACTTTCTGATAGTTTCAAATTCAATGGAGGCGTTGAAAGACATGATTCAGACACTGAAGACGTCGAGGAAGTAGTCGAACAGATGGAGGACTGCTTTACAAGTGACTTCGGTTTGGGTTCTGGTTCTGCTGCCACAGGCTTTGGTGACTCTTCAGGTTCCTTAGGAGGCAATAGCGGTGTAGTTATCGCCTCATCAGTCAAAGTTGTTTTCGATTCTATTATATCAGTCTTTTGTTGAATTTCATTAGGCTTTTCAATAATCTCATTATTGGTTTCAATTTTCTGCTCCTCTTCTGAAAGAACCGATTGTTTGGCAATTACCTCATCAATGGTCTCATCCAATAATTTCATACGTTTTTGATCATATAATTCGAATGAAGTCTTGATTAATGGTCTCTTCTTTTTGGAAACATCTTTGTGTTCGTCACAAACTTTATTCTCATTAGTTTTCATAACGTCTTCAGAGATTATCTTCTTTTCTTTGTTGACACTATCCGTGATCGCACTCTCAACGAAAGACTCGTCAATCGATTCATCGATTTGTGACACTCTTTTGATAATAGTTTCAATGCTGTCATCAATTTGTTTGTCGTAATCGGTTTTCAATTTCTTTTTGTATTCTTCTCCTTCTGTGGACTTTTTCTTTCTCTTCTTCATTCGTTTTTCGCCATTAATTCCATCAAAAGAGTTGTTCTCTAAAGAACCGGACGTCGAGAGTAATTTCTTTTTCTTTTTCTTAATGACAATCTTGTGCTCATCAGTGGTGTCGTTCTTCTTGGAATCAGTCGACAAATCGGAACTAATCTTCTGATTATTAGTTTTAATAATATCACAGAAAACCAAACTTTCATTAGTTTTGGTCTTATTATTAATAATAGAAAATTTGTTCAAATTTGGGACCAAATCATCATTTTTAGTGCCGGTAAAGACGTACTGATCTTTAGGCTTTACTCTAATAGACTGTTCACTATTTGACACATTCTTCTCACTAG
The DNA here is from genome assembly GCA_034702105.1 of Fuscozetes fuscipes. Classification (NCBI taxonomy): domain Eukaryota; kingdom Metazoa; phylum Arthropoda; class Arachnida; order Sarcoptiformes; family Ceratozetidae; genus Fuscozetes; species Fuscozetes fuscipes. The sequence goes on from JAQGCS010001043.1 coordinate 6,415, forward strand.
AGATGACTTTCGAATCAATGGAAACTTTACACAACTGTTCGCTGTCATCCACTCTTTTAAGCTCTTTGCCAGACAACACATCTTTGTCTTTAGTGACATCAGTGGTCACGTCTTTGACATTAGTGACCACCGAATCATTTATGAAAATACGTTCACTTCGTCTCAAATTCGCGAAACTGTTATCAAATCTACCGTTTCTTCTGTCATCCGTCTGACAGCCGGAAGTCTTCATAAGTTTCTTAATATCACTGAAAAGCTCTTCATTTTCGTCAAATTTGATTGGATGTGATGTGTAACAAGATTCAGACCTTTGTCTTCTTTTAAGTGCATTGAATTCTTCAGTGGTTTTATTATTACAATTGAGACCATTTGCAGTGCTGTGGGAATCGGCTGAATGTCTCCGCAGAGTACTCGAGTCATTAACAGACCGCTCTTCGCGAGATCTCTGCTCAGCCAAAGTGCTCAACAGTTGGAGACCATTGACTGGCAGATCGGTCGGAGGGTTAGACTCTTCGCGAGCAGCAAATTCTTCGATGGAATCTACTAAGAGATCCAACCCGTGGTGGTCTATAAACTGCATGACAGGTGCAGACTTGACGGGCAATTGTGGCGGTTCGTCAGCTGCCAACTCATCAACGATTTGCAAATGGACTGAATCACGACTGGACTCGTCGTCGTCAACAGACGAACCCTTTTCACAGCTTTTACTCTTACGTTCGTTAAATAATCTTAATTTATGGCGTTTCCCTTCATTATCATCATCTTCTTCCGAGGAATGGATTGAATCCATGTCCACCTGAACAATGAAAATCCATTGTAAGCACATAAAAAGCGTCAAAGTTTGTGAACCGAAAAGTTTTTATACTGATTTCAATTTTTATGCGAAATTTTGTGACTCATATCCATAACATTCAATGCAATCGGAGCTTAGTTTCAAACATTTCGTTGAAATAATTGAATGATTTCGAAATGAACACAAAACTTGCTATTTTGTATAAAAACTAATGAATCAATGAATTAAAAATAATCAGAACAGAAGTCAATTGAATGAAACAAAACACTAATTATTTGTCATCAAAGAAAACCATTATATTCTGTGTTTGCCTGAAATGTCGAAGAATTGCAGACTAAGGAAAGCGTAAATCAAAACCCAAATTACAACTCATCTCTTCTTTTGAATGAAAGTGTAGTTCAACTGACAGAACAGAATATAGGCTTTAAATAGTTTCCATTTGCGAGTATTTCAGACAGAATTCAGACAATTTCAGGATTGAGTGCATCCAAAGAGTGTTAGACTTAGTCTTAATAAACAAAATTAAAGTCAAAATAATATCATAAAAGAGAATAACAGTTCACTAAATATGAGTAAAACATTCATTTGAATTCAGAGAAATTAATATAAAATTGCATTGTGGAGAGATCCAACGTAATATTCATTTATGGCCATAAATTATTCAATGCATAAACACTTGTTGGCACATAAATACTTGGCTAAAAAAAGTTTACCCTACAGGCGATGCTCGCTATCATACACTCAATTTAAAATTGAAAGTGTTTGATACAAATCTAATCAAAGCAAGATCTGGTATCAAAAAGAAAATGGCCCAGCATGCAAAATTGTGGACCAGAAAAATGCAAATGAGTTAACAAATTCTTAGAACCCTGACCCAAATACGTTCAAAACAAAAACGGGGTTTTCCCGTATTGAAGTAGTTTTGAATAAATAATGAGTGATATTATAGACGAATATTAAGCAAATCGATTGCAAACTGAAAATTGTTTGCTTCGTATAAAACATTTTCTAGTTTTCTATTAAAATATTTATATTAAATGAAAAAAAGCAATAAAAACAAAACAGAAATAAAAACTCGTTTTCTTTCTTTGGATTGGATCTCATGACAAGACTTATAAAATTCAACACTAATTTGTAATCTTAACAACACTTTAAACTAAAAGCTCTTTTTTGAGGGAAAGTCGTCGAAAAGGTTTGGAATTAGAAAACATCTCAAATCTTTTGAGACGAGAAAAGAGATAAAAAAGAAATTTTGAAACTATTTTGCGATTAAATTAAAAGAAAACTATGTTTTGGGTTCAGAATTCAGTAATAAAACTCCAGATTAAATAAGTGCCAGACCTGAGTGGCCGTTGTCTTCATGTTATCACAGGTAAGCTCATCATCACTGATGGAGGCCTGACATCCTCGCTCCACATTCACCGAATTATTGATGTGTTCGATGTTGTTAGCGCTCAAAATGTCCTTTGAGTCCAAATGTCGAACACATTTGATTGCATTAGTTGTGGTCAGATTAGTGACCGGTGCTGTGGCCGCGATTTGCATTAGAGGTGCGCTGTTTGTAGTGTCCAGTATTAGGGTTGAGGCCTGAGTTTGCCCTATACTGGCGAAGAACTGCTGAGGTTGTGTGGCGCCCATCGGAAGCGTTATTATTGCCGACGGACTTGACTTCGATTGATGTTCATTGCTTTTGATGGTCAGCGGAGGTATTATTGTCTGCGGTTTTGGTGTTGTTGTAGGCGTTGTCGGCAAAGAAGAAGAGTTTCGAATCAAATAAAGATGTCCTGAAATTTATCAAAAAATTTAAGAATTGGTTTATTTTGTGAATACATTGAATACCTGTCAGCGAATCTCTGGCCAACTGGTAGTCACCGGTCAATGAAAATTGTGAATTATTTTGTATGGATGTGTTAGTAGTAAGCGCCGAATTAGACGTTGGTTTAATCCAAAGGGAAGTTCCCGCCGGAGGAGAATCAGTGATAAGGATAGGACTATTGGCCATCACCGGTAATGAAAGGGTTGGAAGTATTGGTTTGAGCGGTTGGGAGGCATTGGATTCATTGGGAGATTTGGTCTTTGGTGATGTCCTCTGCTGTGCGATTGCAATCCCGACGGGTATCGACGCTGAGGATGTCTTATGTGACATTCGTGGCTTTTTTGGCAACTGTTTAGTTGCTATTTGCGGTAATTTGTGGCCATTTGTTTGATTTGGACAAACGGCTGCATTCTTTTCAATATTTAGTGACTGTTTTTGATGAAGTGTTTGGTTTACACCCGAATTGTTGACCGATATCTTCGGTACAGGTTTTGTACGACAAGTAACTACACTCTGGGCTTTGGATTGCGCCCGATTCTGGACAGCATTTGTGACTGGCGTTGGAGTTGATGTCAATTTCACTGACGATGAGTTTGAGCTCAAAACGTTATTCGGTGCGGGACTGGTGCCCAAAGGGGACGCCTGACACTGATTTGTCACATTTGGTGACTGTAACAGTGGTTTCATTTGTTGATCACTACTCTGATCCTTAGGCTTTGGCAAAACTATAGATATGGCGGCATTGGGTTCGATGCCGTGAAGGGGTTGGCTTTGAATGGCATTCACTGCTTGCTTATTGCCGTTCACTACTCTGTGAGACTCTTTGCGATATGACTGCAATTGCTTTAATTGAGACTCTCTTTTGGCATCTTTTGATTGCTTATTGTTATTATTCACTGCTTTCGAATCGATATTCTTCTGGCAATTGGAGACATTCACTACATCTTTGCGATCATTGCTATTGGAATTGGAATTGTCGTCAATTATGAGATTCTTATCATCCATTTGTGAATTATCGTCGATTAGTTTATTATCAATTGTTTTGGAACCCGATTCTAAAGTATTGTTTGCAATGACGTCACTAGTGTTGGAATCACTGGTCATATCATTACAATTAGGCACTGAATCAGTTGTGGTAATTGAAGGCAAACTCATATCACACTCAATCAATTCCCGCTTCACCTTTGCGTTCATTGATTTCAAGTCTTTATTATCTTTGATTATGTCTTCATTTATTCTGTCCCTATCGCGAGATTCGTCAATATTTGTCATTCGGACCGTTTTTATTGGGGACGCCTCACATGTCTTATGCTTATTGTCTTTTATTTCAATGGTTTTATCGCTCAAATCAGTGGTGACATCACGTCTACCATTAAGAACAACACAATCCGTCGTTTCATCTGTTGATCTCATGAGTGGCTCGACTCTGGCCGAGTGCTTCTCTCTTGGTTTGGATGCAGTAATAGTTGTGGTAATTGTTTTCGGAATTGAGTTCTGCTTAATCTCAACATCTTTCGGCTCCTTTGACGACAGTTTACTACTAATACTATTATTATTGTGTTTCTTGGAGTGTCTATCATGTGATTTATCGGCTCTTTCTCTGTGTCTTTCAATGGATTCGCTTTTATCGAAGCAATTATCGTTGAAATTAGTGCCCATCATATGACTGTTTTGGTGTGAACTGCAGTTGTGTTCAATGGGCTCGCATTTAATCGATGGTGTCATCGATGGTGTTGTCGATGGCGTAGAGGTGTTGTCACTCAGATATGTTGGCGGTCTGTCAACACTGGATGATAGCGATGGCGATAACAATAATGGCATCGATGATGGACTCATAAAAGCTGACGAGAGGCCCGGACCTATGCGCACAGCACATAAATATATTGCATTTAATTGATTTGTACGGAAGACCATTAAAAACCATACAATATAATTCATTTTCAGCAAAAATAAATTTATTTCACATTATTTTCAATGCCTTTAAGGAAACGAACGAAAAACAGATTTACAAATAAAACCATTTTATCGAATGATTGACAGAAAATGAGAGAAAAATAAAAATAAATTTCATTTTAAAAATCAATTCTTTTCTCTCAAAGTTAAGCAAAAGAAGAAAAACTTGAAAATCAATACAAAAAACTAATGAAAAATTAAGACAATTTATTACAAGAAAACGAATAAATGAATTCAAAGACATTTTTCATTCGTCTGTCGCTTCAAATAAATGTAAATCAATCAATGCATTCAAGTGGGAAAGACATCACAAGTAGCCACGGATTACACCCTAAGATGTAGGCGCTTATGATATATATGAATAGATATAAATTTTATGAATTTCTTTATCAACTCTTCACATATTTAGAGCCCTCCTTAGGAGGGGTTTATAGCACAGCATTAAAGAGTTGACGACTTATTGATGAAAAGCCACAAAATATAGGATTTATATGCAAATAGAGTTTACTTAAACTTAAACTTTTCGCAAACATATTACGAAAGATGTCTTAATTGGAAAACTAGAAAATTATTTTTTTCAGATAAAGTTTCCCTTTTGGCGACTTTTATGATCAAAATATAATAAAATTAATTCCTTTTGCAGCCAATCATTTGAAATCTAAATTCAAATCTTAAGAATCATTGCAATTATTTGCAAGCTTAAATAATATTAAAAAAAACTTCCTTTAATAATATGAAAGAGAAATCCCCGCAAAAAAATGAATGCATTTGCGCTCAGAATAAAAGAAATATTGAACGGTTGACTTACTGGAAGCGTAGGGCGACGGCATTGACGACACTCTCGGATAGAGTGACGGCGAGTGTAAGTCAGGATTCGGACTCATTGGTGACAACGAATTTGGCGAAAATATGTTGAAGAGGTGTGCATTTGTGTTGTAACTGACGGGACCCGACGGACCAAATGTTATGCCATTCAATTGGTGATAACCTAATGACGAAACAGACTATAAATCTGAGAGAAGACGATATGAAATACAAAATTTCTATTCCTCGACACATTCAGTGATAGTGAGCCGGCACTACATTCCCTTAATTAACCCGTTTATCAGTAAAACGGCTCACTTTTAGAGAGTAATATTATCCAAAGAAACGTTCAAAATATTATCTAAAGCTCTGAAAAAGTTTTTCTAATGATTTCGTAACGCAAACAGAATTATCGTTGGATTTGAAGATAAAATTATTGATTAAAATAACCAAAATTCAAAACTCAGTCAAAGAAAGAAAGAAAAACATTGAAAGTTAGATAAGTAAAGCTTCAGACAAACCCTGAAAAATATCGAAACAAAAATAAAAAACTAAAAGAAAATTGAAAAACGAAATCAAAATTCAGACGAAGAACAGAATAAATTGGAGGGAATTATACCAAATATACTGAATAATGAGAATCGCATTAATTTCTCGAACATTTGCTACTCGTTTAAAGCATAAGCTTTGAAATAGACTTTAGATTTGGGTTTCATTAATTCAATGCATAGTATTTTGACTAAAATCTAAGCATTCATTTTATATAATTATAGGCTTTTATTAAAGTGTGAGAAAAATTAGGCAAACATTTAAGACAAATGTCGTAATAATTGTCATACTTTGTTGCGCTGTTAATGACCAGAAGGAGCTTGGAGCCAATGGCGTAGTTGGCGTCAGTGCGCTGTAGGGGTTGTAGTGATAAATGTCTGTTGGATAAGCCAGTCCTGGCGGTAGACTACTGGCCAGAGGCGAACTGAACGCCGATTGCAAGTGTGCGCCGGCACTCGAGTACCGGGACATGAATGAGAACGGATTGATGGCACCGTACGGACTCATTGGTGAGTACGGGAATGGAGTCGGCGGCGCAGGAGTTGCGATATGACAGCGATTTTCGTTTGCAGAGCACGAATCCACCGCCAGACTGATTGGTGTCGCGCCCGAGGATTCCATCGTTTGACAGATAGACTGACCCTTCAATTGTTGATACGTTTTTGTTTTTTCTCCAAAAACTATTTATATTACATTTGTTTTTGTCTTTTAATATAATTAGTTGTTTTTATGACGTTTTTGTTAGTTTTGCTGCAAATTTATGTAATGTTTTCGTTTAATACTCGTATTTATCGTAAATTTATTAGTTTTTGTCAGTATTTCTGCTCTTTTACTGATAAATGTGTTTATAATTGAAAAAGTCTTTTGGTTTCACATCTTCTCAATCGTTGTCTTTAACTCATTGTTCACTTAAATTGTGTTCAAAAGAGTAATCAATTGATTCTTTGAAATCTTGTCTTACGTTTTGGTGGTTTCTTTGAAAATGAGCCATAATTTCGTTGACAAACATTTCAATAATAAGACAATCAATCGATGACTCAGTTAATAGCTTTTCAACGAAATAATAGTTTTTAATAAATATATCGATTATTAAATAACATTAAATATATAATCAGATTATATGACAATTAATGAGTGACTCAAATATGTAACCATTTCTTCATCAGTCAATTGCACCAAACATTTCAATACATTTGAATAACATTTGAATAAAATCTTAATAATATTTGAGTGAATATTAATCTCAAAGTTGTTTTAATCAAATCAACTGCCAATTAATTTGAGGCAAAAAGTAAAACACTATTTCTTGTAATATAAGTGAAGACAAAACTTATTTGAAATTCAAATTTGCGATAAAATAAGGGAAAAAATATTTCGTTTACTTCACATGATTTCAATTTAAATCACTTTAAAAATAACAAAATTCAACGAAACAAATGTAAAACACTTTTTGTTAGAACGATTTTTATTAATATTATTATTACTTTTTTTTTTGTCAAAAGTGTGGACAGAATTTAGGATCAAATGAGAGGCGAATGGCTTTGATTTGAAAAACACTACAATTTTAAGCAAAGGTTGACTCCATGTCTATGAATGTCATTAAGATTTGAATTCAGTTTACAATCAAATCAATTGTTGACACAAAACATACAAATAATTTGTTATTTTTCTTTTGAGGACTGCTCTTCACATCCATATCTTGTGACGCATTAAACGGATGAGTCGACTGTCGGAGCGATGAGTCGATGGAAACGGACGGCTCAGACACTGGTCTTAGCGCTCACTCAATGCACTGAAACACATATCTGAACACATAGTGAACGTACAATAAAACACTCTATTATTACAGTCAGACATTTTGCTTGTTTTGCACGTATTCATCACAAATCAATTACAATAATAATACCAACTCTTACCTCACTTTTAGTACTTTTTTATCTCATATTTTAAGATAAATGTTATGCAATTTGTAGCCTTAAAAGTCGTTATTTATTTGACATTTACCTGCTTTTCGAAGAAGCCATTGCTCCTCAAAGTGAGAGTAAACAACAGTGGGCTCTGATTGGCTCATATAATAAATGGTCGTAATGTGACGCAATCAAAAGCAATTTTATTGCGAGTAAACACCTTTCAAATATATCGACGCCTCTAAGTCTTTCCCTAATGAGTGCTTAGTTTCCAGAGTTTCTCACTTTTTCCAGACTTTTGTCGTTTGTTTGGAATTAAAGCTATTTCTCTGAAACCAATTTGAAAACAAGTTTTAGACAATTCCCAGAACTATTTGGTAAAAATAATTTGAGTCTTGCCATCAAATTGCATATTTAGTGATACCACTTTTCTTATTGCACTTTTGTGACTAATTTATCAAGATTAACTTAAATTCATGAGCAATAAAACTTAAAGATTCCATTTTTGGCTCAAACTTTTGATTTTTTTTTCAATTCTTTCTGAAAGCAATTCAACGATTGCTTTGAAAATATCAAAAAAAAAGTTTTATGATTTGCTCAGTATTTGAGAAAACAGATTATAAATATTATCTACAAAACAGATGTTCTTCAATCTGCAATTTAGTACTTTTTTTGCTTTGTTTTTATATAGAAAACAATACGAAGAAAGTTTTAAAAAGGCATAACTCTTACTTTGAAGTTAACTCAATAAAGATTCTTATTTTTCAACGACTTTTAAATCAATTGTAAACAAAGCAATGAAGAGGCGGTCGAATAACAAGTGATTAATTCAGTGGAAATACTTTGAAAACAACTTTGAATTTTGGGGACAAGTCTTGTAAACGAGAGATCGATAAGAAAAACAACAATTTTATGGACACTTCAATCGATTTTAAGGCCGACTTTCTGTCCTCCGATCGTATAATTGCTTCCTATCCGACAGTCAGCCAACGATATTATGAGCACAAGTTTTTCAGACCTCACGACAGACCTGATTGCGACCAAACAGTTCTCTTGCATTCAAACAGGTCTTAAACTAAACTATTGTTTGCATTTCAATAATTTTGGTTTTGATTTTAGGGTTTGTTTAATAACTTTGTCTCCAAATAACGATATAATAAAACACAAGAAATGTATTAAAAACATTGACTTCAATGTCGACGAAGAGCCCAACCGTTTAGATAATAAGGTGTCGGGAAAGTGGAAGAAAGTCAGTTCTATTTATGCTTTCGCTATATTTATTGAATTCTTTATCCGATTGTTTGAACAAAAGGGCGGACAGAAAGTGAAACCCGACTCCACATTATGTCGGATCCAATGCGATGACAATAAAGTGTTTGACATAAAGGCCTGTATTAACGGCACTATCGTTGAAATCAATACCAAACTAATAGATAATTACGAATTGTTGACACAAAAAGTGGGTAATTAAACGTCAATTAATCAGCTTTTAATTGATCTCTTTGTGACAGACCTGGACTGATGGTTATATCGCTATTATTCTGCCCTTTCGATGGAAATGCGAGTCCGACAAAGACTCACTTCTAAGTCCTCAAGAATATAGACTTTTGTTAGAAAAAGACAACAGTTTATGATTTATTCAAATTTTATACATTTGTACTTGTACATACGTATGTGTATATTCCTTATGAATAAAATATGCCATTCTTTGCGCTCAGCCCTCACTTTATTCATAAATTGTGAATTCACTCAAGCACCATTTTT
>JAQGCS010001044.1:0-15991 GCA_034702105.1 Fuscozetes fuscipes
AGTTACAATGTTTTGCTAAACGCATATTCACGTATCTTGACTAAGATTGTCTTAAGTTTTTCTGTCGAACGCACCCCAGGAGTATACATATGATATGATTTCATGTGAAAATTTAGCAGCATGCATTTTAATTAACCAAAATATCAAATTAAAATGTTCCGTCAATTTTATATTTGTGTCTTACTTTTATTTTTCATTTGACCATTTATTCTCAATAATGATAGACTACTGATATCATTGATAATACTTCATATTATGCACCTTAGTTATCTAATATTAAACATAACTAGCTAATGATTTAAAAATGTCACAAGCTCAAGTTTCGATAAACGAACACATTTTCGGTCTAAATATATAAATAATAATAAATCGGAGTAAAATTTGTAATATTCATAGTCAAAATGTTAACATGGTATATATTTACTGAAACTAATCGCAACTACTCTTTGATAGAAATTAATTATATTTTGCTTTTAATGAAATTATTGGAGAAAAGACTTAATCCTATTATTACCGAAAAATATGTTTCACTGAATAAATATTTGCATAAAAAAGCGTAAAGAGAAAAGTAAGAAATGGTGTCTTCCCAAAATACCAAACTTCATAACCCGATTCCATAACACGTCTTCACTGCACAGTAAACAATGCATTGAATGCGTTACCATTTGTAGGGATATGAATGCGTTTACGCCAAAAGTGAACCTCAGAAATATCAACCTCAACAACAATGTGAAAAAGCAAATTCAAGAAATAAAACTGATAATAAAATTTCCGCGACTGTAGTGATACAGAAAAATCAATTGCTCATATTCACAACTAAGATAGGATTTGAACAATAACATGTTTAAACTAGAGTAATTTAATCGTTTTTTGGTATTTTGAGAATTGGTATTTTGAACGATAACCGTAAGAAATACTTTTGTCGAGACTTTAATCCAATAAAAACGATAAGTATTTCGGAATAAAATGAACAAAAAGTAATTTTTTGCGGAACAATAGAAAGTATTTCTTCAAATGTGAGGACATTTTGCTTTCTAATGGTTATGTTTGCAATCAATTCGGCTAAAATGATGCGGAACCTGAAGACCCCGATCCAAATCGCCAGATATGTGGATAATAGAAATCATACGCCAAAAGTGGATGAAATTCATTTGACCGGACGTCTAATGATTCACTATTTACTGAAATCACTGGTCATTTGTTTGTGTACTATCGGGTGCATGTTTCAAATTGTTTCAATTATCAAGCTATTTTTTGATTACCCAACAACTGTATTTGTAAATGTTCAAACAATGGAAAAACTGTTTCTGCCCGGAATAACTCTTTGCAATGGCAACCGGTAGGAGTTTATTTAATTATGCATGCAAGAATAAAATTTCAATATTTTCAAAGTTTTCACGCAAGTTAAATCTTTAATTAACATAAGTTTATGAGTTTAGCGTGATGCTTTCTAAAATGAGAGATTTTGATCCGGACTTTGACGATCGTTGGTATAATCTTGCTAACTCTACTATCGATGATGACTCTGAGATCAATTTAGTAAACAATTTCAGATAATTTCATTTAAAATAATTTTTTGTTCAAAATTATTAGAAACGACAGAATCTGATCGACGAATACATCAGACGAATGATGGATGAGTTGACTGTCTCTGAGTTTATGAATTTTGGACATTTTGCGGATGACTTTCTTGTGCCCACTTTTTTTAAGTGCGCGTCCGATAAATTTCATCCGACAGAGCCGTGCAAGTAAATTGTCAAAGTATAAATTTAATGAGCTTGATCAAATTAAATATTACAAAGGATATACGCCAATGGCATAACAACAGCACAGGATTTGGGAAATTGTTTCACTCTATTCCACAGATCCCGTTCTGATATCTTAGAAAAGAATGCAATAGATTCGGGTTTATCGCAGAGTCCCGTCAGACGGGGCAGAGATGAGGACGCCGTCAACATTGAACTTTCAGAAGAGCCCTTTCATCCGAATGAGATTATCAGGCTTAAACTAAACTTTCATGAAGAGGAATACTCCACTTTAAATGAGCCTATTATGGGTCATATCATTATTCATGATAACGATGAGGCGCCAGTTATGAGAGAGAAGAACTTTCTTTTATTTCCGGGTAATTATTACGAATTCTTTCTGATTAAAGAAACGGATCATCTGTTGCCCAAACCATACGCTACCGATTGTATGGAACACAAGTATATGTCAAATGATGGCAGCGAAGACACCAACGAATACCTCCACCACCCCCTCTCCAGAGAGAATTGTATAATCGGTTGTATGGCACAGATCACAATGGACAAGTGCAGATGTTGGCCACCAGAACTACCTTTCATGAGGGGTAGTATAGTAGGTTCTCAGGAAAATACTATGAAGTGGTGTGATTGGGACTCAAACTTCAAGGATTTGACCAAACCTGCGAATATTACCTGGTTTGAATACTGTTTTACAATTAATGAGGGCCAATGCAATGCCAAATGCAATTTTGATTGCAGGTACAGATTAAGTGCAATCGCTTTTGAATTTTAATCGTTAATTATATAATTTGAACTTTGCCAGAATCGATAGATATCGCATTGTGAAGGAGGTCCGCCAGTGGCCAGCAACAGAACGCATTGTAAGCAACTACTTAATCTAGAATTTTTTTCAATTAATTTGCATCCTTATGTTATTAAAGTTACATAGTAAAAATAAAGACTTTCTGCTTGAGATGAGGGAATGCTGTGCCATAGTGTCGATACGATATTGGAGTTCAGAGCAGATCGTAAATCAATATCAGCCTAAGTTTGAGGTCATTATTCATTAAAAGTATCCATTTATTTGATATTTGATTTATAGATCGCAGAATTCACGTCATATATCGGGGGACTGTTGTCGATGTGGATCGGATTCTCACTTCTAGGCGTTTACGATGTGTTTGAAGCCATGTTTTCCTACTTTTATAAGAAGTCAAAAGAGGTTCAAAAAGAAGAAAAGCACAGAATAGATACCATCGCCGAGACTATAGTTCCCATTACGGCATATAATGACAGAAGTAATTACGACGAAGAATACAGACGACAAATGAGACGTAAGATGTGGCAGAGAAAGGCCAAAGTGGCCGCTATTATAGAGCGATGGACCCGTAGTCCCAATCAATTAGCTACTGTTGATCCTTGATGATTATTTTGCAGCCTTCATTAGATGATTGGACAGACATTTCTTATGTGATGGAAGATTTTGCAAGAACACTTTTATGTTAATGGCAAGTCTTACATAATTGATCTAGTCAATTAATTTGATTAAAGTATGAAAAAATAAAATATTTATCATTTTATTTGTAATTAATATCTTATAAATAAAACATTTTTTATTGAATGAAATGCTTGTTATGAATGAAATCAAAATAATTAAAATTGATTTCACAGAATATTCTGCGACAAAAATATAAACAATCACATTTGCACATTAAAATCTCTAACTTATTTGATATTTATATTTCAATATTTATGAAAAATCTAATTAATTGGAGTGGTACAAGTTATTGTAGCAATAGAGAATGTGATGATATTTATAGAGTGTTCATGGGCGAATTTGATCTAATTTATTATTCACAGATTTTTTTTATTCAATATACTACTAAATCAAAAATAAATTGATTTCTATTAAAAGTTAACAAGGTGAATCCAAACTACATCATTCAAGTATGAATACCTTCAAAGGAATTGACACTGATCAAAACAAAGAAACAGAAATAGTCTACAAATTGATCAAGAATGTGTTTATCATAGTTTGTTTAATAGCCTGTGGTTATCAAATCGCGTCAATCGTAACAATGTATTTAAAATATCCGTACGTTTCGACTGTCATAAGAAAACCAATGCAAAAGTTATATGTGCCCGGAGTCACTCTTTGTAATAGTAACAGGTTGGTTTTCATTTAATTATATAATTGAATTTATCTAATTTAGTTTATATTAGAATCAGAAGATCACAACTTTCACAAATTGAGAAGTTATCAGATTTTGATTGGTCAACTTTCGATAGTCCTAATATCAGTAGAATAGTAAGTTGAAGCAAGTAGCCAGGTCATTTTACTCTTATATTGTTTTGAATCAGGAAGAACAGAGAAAGATTGATAATGTGCTCAAAAAATTGATCAAAGAAAAGAATATTTCTGACTTTATGACTCTCGGACACACATACGATGGTTTTATTGTCATGAATTACACTCTTTGTGCTTCAGATAAACTATATCCAACTACTACTTGCAAGTAGTGTTTTAACGAAAGCAAAATGAGAATGATATATATTAATTTTTCTTAAAAACCTACCCTAGAGACTCTATTGATGTGATTACGACAGTAACTGACGAAGGGAATTGTTTCACTCTATTTCATAAGTCAAAATCTAAAGATTTAAGAGATGTAGCAATGCCTCCTGGGTATGCACAGGTACCCATCAAAGGGGGTCGTGACTCTGTTCGACCAGAGATATCTGAACAGACCATTCATCCAAATGAGGTATTAAGGCTAAAGTTAGACTTTCAAAGGCAAGAATATGTTACTCTGAATGAGCCGGTTATGGGACAAATAGTCGTACATGATGATAATGAAGTACCCATTGTCAGGGAAAAGAGCTTCGTTATTGAACCTGGAAATTACTACGAATTTTATATGATTAAGGAATTGAGTGTTATTTTGCCAAAACCTTATGACACCGATTGCAAAGTATATCGCGTCAAACAAACAGAAAATTATAATCCATTCCTTCACAACCCTCTGTCTAAGAGTGACTGTAAGATCGGATGTATGGCTCAGCACACAATGGATTTGTGTGACTGTTGGCCTCCAGAGGTGCCATTCATTAGAGGCACTTTAGAAACGGCTCAGGAAAATCGAATGAAATGGTGTGATTGGAACAATGCCCAGCTTAGAAAGAAAGTAGCGAATAATGGGCTAAAAGATGAACAAGAGGTTTTTGATTACTGTTTCGCTGATTATGAAGAGGAGTGCGACACCAAATGCAATAATAACTGCGTGTATGACAAGAATTTAATTATTGAAATTTTTTAAAATTTTGTTTAAACTAGGCTTAAGTTTTTCAAAATAACCAAGGATGTGAGAACTTGGCCATCAGAACAACGCATAGTAACTGAATTGTTATGAGGCGACAAAATTGTTATAACTGTTTATTACAGAATTACAGTGAGAAAGGTGAAGAGCTGACCAGGATGCGAAATTGTTGCGCAATTATTTCAATTAGATACTGGGGCAATCTTTTGAGTGTCAATGAATTTCAGCCCAAACTACTCGTGCGTTTAAATACTATGTCAATACTTATTTAAAGTGATATTTATTTGATAACAGGATATAGAGTTTATGTCATACATCGGAGGACTGCTCTCAATGTGGATCGGCTTCTCTTTCCTCTCATTCTATAACCTGATTGAAGGGGTTATCAAATATATGTTTCTTAACATTAAAATTAAAAACCAAAATAAGAAAATTGTGAAAAGAAGGCCGACCTCTGATTTTTGGAACCATGCAATTTATGGAAAGAATAAATTCAATCTCTTTGTGGATGACTTCAAACCCAAACATTTCGATCCGAAAAAAGCTTATTATTAGACTTCATTATTAAATATTCTTTAATCGAATTAATTCATAATTTTTGAGCCGAATATAATTATTTGCAAATAATTTCATTCAAGAAAATTACTGAAACAAATAAATTCAAATTGAAATCCAAGTGTGAAAATCATTTATTTATTATAAATTATTAAATTATACTAAATTATAAGGAGTTCTGAAAAATTGCAGTTTTTACCTGGATTTTCATAAATACCTATCAAAAGGGGTACAGATTCTAGGTCAGCTTATTTATAAGCGGTGACAAAAACAGAAGCCCTTTATTTGGAGTTTAAAAAAATAATTACTTAAATTAATACTGAATTATGACTGGTGATCGTGATCAGTCATTGTGATCAGGGAGGTGTGGGCTACCACTCTGTGGCGGGATTCCGCATTCCGGTTATTACTAGTCTTACCGAATAATGTATCCACAAATTCATACTTGGTTACCTCCAACCAACTTAAAGGGTCTAGGATAATTTGTTTCAATTGGTTTTTTAATTATTATATAAAATCATAACAATTATTATAACCCGAATAATTAATTTCGTAACAATTGAGTTATCAGAACATATTACCATGTTACATTTCACAAACTTTTAAACATAATAATAATGTGATAATCAATAATATTTAAATTAAAATCTAAGGAGGGCAAAAGAATTAAACTTCGATAAATCAATAAATAAATTCATTACCATGCAATTTTTAATCATAAGATCATATATTGATAAAGACAACTTGCAAATTGCATATTTACAACAAAATAATGATTATGAAAATATGTTTTAGGTTCTAGGGTATATAAGTTGGTGGGAGATCTGTTGAATTCTAGGGGGTAGTGTCATTACGGTCATTGTTGGGCCGCCATTGACCGGAAATTGCGAAAAACGTCAAAATATTTTCTGCCTAGCTTCACTCACCCGAAATTTAGGAGGTCTCGAAAATTTTCAAGTCTTAAAGGGTAGGCCCTAATTGTATTTTATAGAGAAGGGAGTAAAAGCCTACCCCTTCCACAGCCCTGAAATTATAGATTGTTTTTCGAAAAATAAAGTTGATACTTGTTCAAAACTCTAATAAACGATTGCCTTATCATATAAAATGGTTTTAAATCTTTTCCAATAAAAAAATTTACATCAAAAACGTGTAATTATTTATATTATTATTTAAATTACTAAGGTATTATCGGATGGGAGCTACTGATATATTTTCTTCATAAATTTGAAATATATCTGAATAAACTTCTGTTTGTTATTTGTAAAGGTGAAATATTAAATTTTGACAAATTGATCAAATTTCACAAAATACCTTAGACTCGATCACAATGGGTTATAACGAGCGCTGTGAATGTAAATCAGGGATCAAAAAGTCAAATAATTACTTTAGTAAAGGAGTAGAAAAGCTGAAAAAGAACCCTCGATACGTGTTCAAGGTCTGTTTCACCCTTTTGTGTCTGGGTGGATGTGCATGGCAAACTGTCTCCATTGTGACCCTTTACTTTGAATACCCAACAATTGTTATCATAGAGAAGAAACAAATGGAAACCCTTAGGTTACCTGGTGTCACTCTCTGCAACAGTAACAGGTAACATTTGATAAGATATTCTAATATTGTACCATGTAAAGTCAATAATATGTTTTTGATATAAATATTAAAGAGTGAAAAAATCCAAACTGGCAAAGTATGATCCCAATTTCTATAAAGACTGGGTCGAGCCGGACAAAGATGGCCACACTTTCACACAGAGACTGGTGAGATAATCAACCAAATCAATGATCAATTATAATAATTGATTGATGCTGATTACTTTGGAAAAATGGGTTTTTTATTAAAATATTTTAAATATTTCAATATGTTCTTAATCAATTAGAAAAATCAAGAGCTCATTGATGTAAGTCTTCGAAAAATGCTCAAAAACATGACCGTGGCACAATTTCGAGCTATAGGATTTGATTTCAAAGATTTCGTTGACAAAAATTTTACAAAATGTGCCTCTGATATTTATAACAAGGACAAACCGTGCAAGTATTATAACAAAAATTTCACTGTTAAGTCAAAGGCTGAAAATATTTTATACAATTATTCTTGCCCGATCAATATTGTCTAGGGAAATAGTCAATGCAATTACATCAGTTCAGGATTCTGGTAATTGCTACACACTCTTTCATAAATCGAGAAATACAAACATGGCCAAAAGAGCGGTAACACCAGGTTTCGCCAACAATCCAATTGAAAGAGGACAAGGTGATGCACTAAACATGGAGATGTCTGAAGAGGCGATGCAACCAAATGAAGTGATTCGTCTTAGAGTCAATTTTAGTAAAGAAGAATACGTGACTCTCAATGAGCCGGTTATGGGATTTATAATAGTCCATGACGAAAAGGAGGTGCCCATTGTCAGGAGAAGAAGTTTTGCGATTAGTCCGGGCAAGTTTTATCTTATATATTTGACTGAAGAGGTTCGCTATTATCTGCCCAAACCCTACGCCACTAATTGTGAGTATTATACCAATGAGGACGAAGATAAGGAAAACATCTACTCTTACCTGGATAATCCTCTTTCTGAAACTGATTGTACCATTGGATGTATGGCCAAGAAATGTATGGAACTGTGTGATTGTTGGCCCCCAGAAGTGCCATTCATCAGAAACTCATCAAATGACACTGATACTAAGGAGAATCAAATGAAATTCTGTGATTGGACTGAGATGAAAGATAACCAAAAACTTATTAAGGTGTTCCAAGACAAAAAGAATATTGTAAAGAGTGCTTTTCAGTTCTGTTTTTCTGAACACCAAAATTTGTGTGGAAAACAATGCAAAAATAATTGCGTGTATGTACTTGTTCACTTCAATCATTTCAATTACTTTTAATGTAAATTTTAATTTTAGAATAAAAGCGTACACGTTCAATAGAGAAGTTAGAACATGGCCAAGCATCGAACGAATAGTGAGCTTGATAATCATATTTTACAATGATTTTCTCTTTTGATTTTGCTAGCTTCATAGCAGAAGGAGTGACGAATATTGGCACTTGAGAAACTGCTGTTCTATTATATCGATCAGATACTGGAATACAATGAGGGCTGTCCATACATACTCACCAAAGATTAATGTAAGAAGACCAAGTAAATTAGTTTCATTATCCCATTAATATGTTTGTTATAATAAAAGGATATTGAGTTCATATCATATATGGGGGGACTCTACTCGTTGTGGATCGGCTTTTCTTTCCTCGGATTTTATGAAGTGATAGAAAAGATCTACAAATCTGTTATAAAACAAATTCAAAAATCGACCCAGAGCGACATCGACAAACATACCGATCGTGTTCTAACACAACCATCCAGGCAAAATTCAAAACGTTACAACAAAGGTTTCAAATCGATGAAGAATTACATAAATCAAAACCCAATGTCCAGCAAAAAACCTTACTTCAAATACAGTTAATATAAAATGCACATAATCGGTATATGTAAATGTTCTTGTCAAATATTTATTGGCAACCTATTCATTTGATAAATAAATTATATACAGAATAATATTAAATTAATTAGTTTAATTAATTAAATAATTAATACTAAATTTAATTTTAAAATTTATAAAATACGATAAAATATCATGGAAATTTATTTTTTTCAGATTCAGATTTATATTAAAGTTGATGTCTGAAAACTAAGTAGGGCCAATTTGTGCTGAATACCCTTCTCTAGCTTAATATAACGGCACTTATTGTTAAATATGTTTACATAAATCGAATAAAGAAACAAAAAACAAAACATGGTTTTTAAAATAAACAAGGTTTGGATCAAAGCATGATTGCAACCATGGTTGGAAGTTAGTTCCGTCATTGTCGTTTCGATTTGCCAATTTCATTTTGAAAATAATGACAAAATGAGGTATATTTGGAAATGGTCATAATCAATGCACTAAGCGTCTTATTCTGAGCTAACATAATTGGTTTCCTTTCTTAATTTTAATAAGGATATAGTCTAAACCCCCTACCGAAAAAATTGAGTTATATACCAGGGTAATAATTTATTAGTAATAAATAAGCTTAATATAAGGCAAGTAAAAATTAATATACAATATATAAATTAGAAAAATTGGTGAAATTGTAGACATCAGATGAGAGTGACATCATCTGATGTCATGTCCTCATCGCGACAGTGCTTAGCATAGATTGTATGTCTCTCTCTCTCTCTCTCTCTCTCTCTCTCTCTCTCTCTCTCTCTCTCAAAATCAAGTGACAAATAACACATTTAGTAAAAGAATAATAATAATAATAATCGATAAAATAAAAATATAAGTTTTTGAAATGATTAATGTAAATGATGATACACTAAACTTGGTCAATCATATAAATAATGATAAGTTAGATGTTTTCCGATAAAAACAAAATTAATGTCAATTTTGGAGGGATGGACTATAATTTACATGGGTTGAAATTTGCATGAACATTCTATTACGTAATTACAAGATATGATATAATTTGTGACAATATTTTTCACAATTTTAGGGAAAGATCAAAGAAATTCTCTCATTTGACGAAATATATTCATTTAAATCAGAGTTTAATTATCTAAACTTTAATTAGACTCTAAATATTTTGTAAGATGACCATGCTCAATGGTAACAATCATTTGTGTGAATGTAAATCAGGGATAAGAAAGTCCAATACTTTCTTCGGCAGAATTACTGAAAAACTAAAACAAAAACTAAACACTCGATTTGTGACCAAAATCTGCTTTACACTTTTGTGTCTGAGTGGATGTGCATGGCAAGCTTCCTCCATTGTGCACCTTTACATGGAATATCCAACCATAGTGATTATTGAGAAGAAACAAATGGAACGGCTCAAATTACCAGGAATCACGCTCTGCAATAGCAACAGGTAGAGTTAATAGACATAAGCTTATTTCTATGTTGTATCATGTTCCATTGATAATTGATTTTGGATTTAAAGAGTTAAAAGGTCCCGACTGTCAGATTTCTATCCCCATTTCAAGAGAAACTGGTCGGAAACAGATGAACAAGGCAATAATTACGATGAACGAATGGTGAGATACATAACAATATATTACTGATAGCAGATTTATTAAAACTTCATGGTAAATTAGGAACATCAAAAGCTCGTAGATACCATTTTGCGAGACATGCTCAAAAACTTGACCGTGGCACAATTTCGTACTTACGGTTTTAATTTTCCTGAATTTATTTTACGAAACTTCACGAGATGTGCGTCTAATATTAATAACCAGGACAATCCATGCAAGTATGCTAAACTTTAACTCACTTTACTCAGTACTATTAACTAAACGAATACTTCCCTCTCTTTTTGGTTTAAAATGATAAAGGAATGTAATAGATTCAATTACATCAGTACAAGATTCAGGCAACTGTTACACGCTCTTTCACAGATCGAGGTCAGCCGATATGGCCAGACGAGCGGTAATACCTGGATTCGCCAATAATCCCATCGAAAGAGGAAAAAAAGGAGCTATTAATATGGAGGTGTCTGAGGAGGCGATGCAACCAAACGAAGTGCTTCGTCTTAAAGTCAATTTTAGTAGAGAGGAATATGTGATTCTCAATGAACCCGTTTCAGGTCTTGTAATTGTACATGACGAGAAGGAGGTGCCCATCGTTAGACGAAGAAATTTCGCAATTTTCCCTGGTAATTACTATGTGTTTTATTTGGCTGAAGAAATTCGGTATTTATTGCCCAAACCCTACGCCACTGATTGTAAGTATTATATCAATGAAAACGAAGAAAAGGGCAAAGAAAATATCTACTCTTACCTGGATAGTCCTCTTTCTAAAACTGACTGCACCATTGGGTGTATGGCCAGGGAATGTATGAAACGTTGCGAATGTTGGCCCCCAGAAGTGCCTTTCATCAGAAACCCGTCGAATGACACTGAATCTATGGAGAATCGAATGAAATGGTGTGATTGGACTGTCATGAAAGAAGAAGCTAAATTAGCTAATGTGTTCCGGGATAAAAACACAAACGCTTTTGGTTACTGTTTTTCTGAACACCAAAAACAATGTGGGAAAAAATGTTCGAATAATTGTGTGTAGGTTTCATTTTTCAAATATTTGACTACTTTGTTATCTTGATTGTGGAAATCAATCACGACAATCAACTAGTTACTTTTTATTAATAGACTTTGATCTTGACTTTAGAGCAAAAGGGTACACTTTCAATAGAGAAATCAAACCATGGCCAGCGCAGGAACGAATAGTGAGTTTAATGATAGTTTCAAATGGGTTGTAAAAATTTTAATGTTCCAGGATCACAGCTCACACGAAGATTCTGAGTATTTAAAGCTCATGAAAAAATGCTGTGCAATCATATCGATCAGGTATTGGAATACAATGAGAACTGTCCATACATATCAACCAAAGCTCTCGGTAAGATTAAATACACTATTTGCTAGCTTCAATTTCATTAAAACTTGTCATCAATAGGATGTCGAGTTTATATCATATATGGGGGGAATCGGAGGGCTTTGGATCGGCTTCTCTTTCCTTGGATTTTATGATGTGATGGAAACGATCTACAAATGGCTGAACAAACAAATCAAAAAGTCGAACACAAGCGGAACAAACAGACAGGACTACGAACGTGCACTCAGACAACTATCCAACCGCTCCCTCCAGAGCGTTTATCCAAAACGGATTTACACGAACCCCAGGTCTGGGTGGCACCCAATGTCTAGCAAAAAGTCCCACTTTATGTACGGATACGACATTTTTAATGCTTACAACGCTTACAATGTGTATAAATCATAGATTTTTAATTTGGTAAGACAACAAAAACGGCACCTCATAAGTGCTTGGTATTTTAAAAAATCAAATTCAATATCTACTGATTAAAATGGTCAGAAATGATAGAGGGGTGTTCCTCTACAAATTTGCCTGCATTCAGCGCGCAGTCAGAGGGGAGTTACAGTTTCAAAAATGAATTATCAATAAAAACAAATGAGACACTAATTCGAACATGCTGAATTAGAATCATTTGTTTCTATTAATTATTTTCGTCAGTGGGTATTGAACTTGAAAACATACCTTTACAGATATTTTTTCATTTAACTTGCCTGTCAAGCTAATGCTAGAAACACATTTGTTAACAATTTTAAGCTGAAAGTTTAAATACCAAGATTATTCATTATAAGAAGAACAAGTTTATATTTAAGATTCAGCAAAAAATTTATTGTAGAGCCTTTTTCGAAACTTTCTAATACTCATTTGATATAATTTTGCCTTGTTCATTGCTAAATGGTTACAAAATTTTGTTTATAAATTAAATGTTTAAAAATTTATTTGAATTTTATTTTAAACGCATTTTTATGTAAAACATTTTGAACGACAAAAACCACTTTTCTTTTGAACGATTAAATTCCTGAAACAAACATTCCTTTCGTTTCATTTTTCAAATTACTTTAAAATACATAAAAAGAAAAACAAGTGAAGTGAGAAATATCTTAAAATAGTTTATGGCTTTGCTATTAGGATTTAAATGAGCAAGAGCATTTTTTAAATCTACAGAATTCAAGTGTTTATTTTAAGATTAGAGAAGTTTTGTCTAAAAAAACGCCTAAAAACAGGATTATTGGCATTTTTTAAGAGTTCGTAAACAAAACGTGATTTTGTGGACAACTTATATATTTTGTACATTTTTCGCTTCAATTTATTTCCGCGACAATTGTGTGACAAATATTGCCATTCATTTCATGATCTGTACTGAAAAGTTAGCAAACGAAATAATGTGAATGTCTTTGTTTGTTAGACAATGAACCTGCAAACTGAATAAAGCACAGAATAAGTTGCTTTCATTAGGAATATCATTGATTTCTTTTGTTTGGATTTTTCACTCAAATGTTTGATTTGAGTGAAGTTCACGAAAAATAAAAACTCATTTAATTGAGTTTTGAAAAGAGTTTATTCACACCGAGAGTGTCGTCTAAATTGAATTTAAAACAAGAAATTAAATAATCGAAAGACCAATCTTTAAAATACAGGTTCATTTTTATTCTCACATAAGCCAGATATTACTTAGGCTTAGAGTCTCGTGAACTTGAAAAATGCACGTGCTTATTTTTTGCGCTATCATTCGATTAGGTAGCTGTTGGGGAAATGCCGGTTTGACAACTGCCGTAGGGTTATTTTGTAATGACACCTTGCCAATCCTCTCTAATAAACTTTAGATTAGTATTTGATGAATCACTTATTAAAATGTTAACAAATTATTGAAAAAATTGAATTAATCATAATCTCAAACATTCCAAACAATTGACGACAAAATGCTTTCTAAAAACCAATAATAAAAGTCGAGTCTTATTATGGAATAAAAATGCAAACAATTGCCTAAACATTTTGATTCGCCCTTAAATCATATTTTTATAAAAAGCTTCGGCCCTTCTATTTATGGGAGAAGAATGTTAGGGCTATCCCTTCTTAGACCAAAAGTGAAAGCATTGGCACAAAAATCCCGATATGATAGACATAATCAATTAAAAATCAAACACTGAGCGCACTGGTAGGTCGATGGCTCATTGAGACTGTCAAGAGCTATACTTGAATTAAATTCAAGGCAAGTGTTAGCCCGACATCGCCCTTAACTTTCCCAATTGAGCAGTCGATGTTTGAGCACAGAATAAATTGATGAACACTGTTCTATGAGGAGTTACTCAGTGGCTCACTTCAACAGAGGACGGGTATAACCTATTGAAGACGCGATTGATTTTTGTTCTCAAGTTTTGATCGCTTTATATATGTTTCAGAAAATAATTATATTTTTTTATCATTTATTCTATACATAAGAGTCTTACAGTTTAAGCATAGCTTCGGGTTATGAAAGTCATTGAAAATTGGGAGTGAATTGAATGAAGAGCTGACACTTAGAAGAAGAAGTCGGAGGAGAAGACAGAAGAAGAAGAGCTGCTCTGCTGTCGACAAACTGTTTTCAACTCAAATACGAGTTATGGACTGAAACTCGTATTTAAAGACGACTTTAAATATCAGCTCTCAGTTGAATGAAATCAGTTGTGAGATAACAGCGGTTACTAACACTTGAAGTTGTCTCACACTTTCCCTTATTCTGTGCGAACACTTTTGTGTCAAAAGTTATATAAAATGCATTTTAAAATTGTATGTAATATTTGTTTCAATTTTCAAATATATATCAATTTATTTCTTTATTCTTTCCTTTCAATTGAATTTAGATTTTGTTATCAGTGTTTGTATTCTCTGTTCTGGGATTTCAACAGAATATTCAACGAAGCAAACCATTGCACACAAGAGGAGTGCCGCTGAAGGTTAGCTCCAAACTTATTTCAACATACAATTCAATATTTGATTTCTATAATCAATTCATAGTTCAGTGAAATACTGAAGCGGTCTATAAGACAAGCTTCTGATGATAGCCTCACCGCCACCACTGATGAGACGAATGAAAATCCCACCGAAACGCCAGTAGTTGAGACAAATCCAGTGCCAAAGGAAGAAGAGGTCAACGAATTACCTAAAGAGGGAGAACTTAAAGAAGAAGTCCCTAAAGAGACGCCTAAAGAAGATGTGCCTAAAAAAGAAGAGTCGACTAAAGAGGATTTGAATGTCAAGAAAGAGGGGGAAAGGATTGAAAGAGAAGATGAAAATGATGAAAAGGTAACTCCAGCACAACCCAAAGAAGTGGAAGCGATGACACCTAGCAGCGCTACGCCTTTGCCACCAGTGACTCAACCCCCCACACCTCCACCTCGCCCTTCAGTGCCATCCGTGACAATACCATCAGTGCCGGACAAACCCGTATATCCAGTCCAACCCGAATTTCCGAACGGCGGCTTCCCTAACTATTGGCAGAGTCCAAATTGGGGTAATTGGGGGCGTTTTGTACCCACTCATACTGTTAATTGGCCAGGACCACAGTGGCCCACGTTCAACAGTTGGCCATCAATGACACCTGTGCCATCGGTTCCTTCAATTTCGACAGTGGCTCAAATGCCGAGTTTTAATCCCAGTAATTACAACCCCAACCGATACAGTCCCTTCGCAATGATACCGAACTCAGGTGTTCAACCTTTCTCATTCCCAGTTCCACAAACCCCATCATTTGGGGGCGGGCGTGGCTTTCAATATCCCGGGGTAAGTCCTTCGGTGCCAAACTACTCGGGCTATCAGCCTCCATATCAGCCAAGATTTATACCATCTGGTGGTCCGACTCAAGGCCTTTTTCCAGGAATCGGTGGACGAACGCCAGGATATTATCCCAGCGTTGGACAGAGGCCAAACTATTACCCAGGTGCTGAACCCCAGTCACCGCGTTATTATCCTGGAGAGCAAGGACCAAGTCAACCACCAGTCCAAC
>JAQGCS010001045.1:0-15986 GCA_034702105.1 Fuscozetes fuscipes
TTTCTATGATGACTCTGTTTAACCCCTTGGCTATAACTTATGCTGTGCGCAACTCAATGATAAAACATTTGTTTGGATAACTCTTTTGTAATGACGATAATACGGAAGTGCAGCGAACTTGAACTTCAAGTAAAGACTCTTTTTTATTCATGAGGTCTGCCATTGGATTAGAGGACTGCCAACTCTGTTATCTAGCAATACAACTGCACAGATAATGACTAGAGTTACCGAACCTAAAGGAATCGCCTTGATTCTCAACGAATTGAGGTCTCTCTCAATTAGGTAGGGATCTAATCTTAACACAAGGAACTCAAAGGAAAGACTTTATTTGGAACTCTTCACTCATTGATAAAGGGTGGGAAGAACCCCCGAAATAACCCCCCTCTGAAACTCTCAGTAAAATGATCAAAGTTGTGACAAAATAATAAGTAAATCTTATATAATATTTGAAATAATGTGCTCACACAACTACCAAGATCTTAATAAAATCAAGGGAAAGGTTATTTAAAAGTTTTCATAAAAAAATCTATAAAGATATGTAATCCATCGATGAACTTTTCTAAGTCAACAATTTTCCAAAATTTTAATTGAGCAATTATGACCTAAAACATATACAAAAATTACATTAAATGCATTTCAATATAAAAATAAACCACAAATAAATGAATAAATGTTAGATTTATTCTGTAAAAAATGATGTTCTCAAGGAAACTCAAGGTAATTTTCACTCTTTTCTAGTGCTTATCAAGGATTTATCATTTTTCATTTGGCAACACTAATAATAATGACCTGTATCTCGAGGGTAAAACACTCCGTTGGCTGAAAAATTCAAAGTTAACTGCACTCTGGCATCTGTTTGAGCACAGCATACCATCACAGCTATAGACGAGTAAAAAACTTTGACGTCGGCTCAGAATAAATGTGAAAACAATTTACTATTTGTTTTGTCGAAGTATGGTCTCAAACATTGACTGTTTGGTCAATATTCTGAGCCGGTTATCAGTGAGGGATCGACACATCTGTCGTCTGGTGAACAGTGTTTGGAAAGAGTCATCCGATCACTTGTCTGCCGCACAGAAACGACTGATTTTAGTATCAAAGTATCAGAGCTATCGACTCAAGTATGAGGACTCGGAGGACACTATTGTGTGGACAACTAGTTATGTCAAATACAACACATATTTGGAACTAATCAGTCAATTCCCGAACTTAAGATGTTTGACATTCATCGGCTTCGACTACTGGAACGACTCACTCATCTCTCATATGATAGTCTCGTGTCCGGCCCTCACATCACTAGAATTCATAGCATGTGATGGTTTGGGTAAGGAATCACTTTTTCTAATCTAGCATTATTCTTCTTATTAAGTTTTACAAAGATTTTTGAAAGTCATGCACAAATGAAAATCTAATTCAATATTATCCAGATCAATTTTTTCAATCAAATTTTAAAGAGTTGTATATATTTAACAAATAGGAAGGAATAGAAATGACGAATACTGTTATATGAATGTAACGGACAGCGGGTGGCGACAATTGGTCCGTGCATTTGGTGAACAGCTCACAAAACTAGTGATAACTGACTGCGATCTCGACAGCAAACAATTGGATATTATTGTCGATGGCTTCCGAAGACTCGAGTTCTTCGACATCACTGGCAATCATATAAGAAATTACGAGGCGTTGAAAAATATTTGCCCAAACATCCAAGTGATAAAATTAGGGCCAAAGCTTATCAATGGTGATAACCAGGCTCTCGAACTGCCATTAGAATCACTGATGTCGGGAAATGGACGTCAGGCTAAAGAGCTTCATATTCAAGGCTTTCTAACGCGACAATTGTCTAGTATTTCGAATTTTAATCAATTGAAACGATTAGTGATTAAGTTTATTAAACCACTTTTCGGTGACCAGGATTTGGAATTCTTCCCATCACTTACTGGTTTTAAAACACTCGAGTGTTTGGAAATATACGAGGTTTGATCTTTTCAGCAAATTTAAATATTTACCTTGATATTCTACATTTATTAGTGCAATTCCCATGATGGCATAATGTCTTTGACCTACAATCAGTTGATTCTATTGGTTCGAAACTGTGGTCAACTCAAGAAACTGGTCATCAATTGTGACGTTTGGTGCGATTCAGTGATTTGTGATTCAATTCTTAGACAATTAGCGCAGAATAACAAGCATTTAAAACATATAACACTTTGCCCTGGCAATTTTGAATCTACCGACATGGGTCTGGGCTGGTTGGCCAGACTGTCAGCACTGGAAACGGTCGAGTTTACCGGCTTTCCCGCATTCACTGAATTGGGTTTTATTAAATTCATTGACAACTGTAAGACATTACGGAACTGTTTTCTTGAGGACTGTTTTGCGATAACCCAGACGTTCATCGATTGCTTAATACTTATCTTCAATGGTATTAATACTTCCTTTTCTTAAAATCTAATCCAAGATCAAATAATTTTATTTTTTTAACAGAGAATCCGAATCGAAATATGAATTTCCAATTATCACAGTCGAGAATTACCGCCCAAATACCCAAAAAATTACCAAGTAATTTGAGAATTACACTAACCAAGCAAAAGGATGTGATAATCAAAGCACAGACCAGCTCTTCGGACAGTGGCTTCTTCTGGCACTCATTCATTTCGATACTTACATACATATCAGGACTCTCTGTAATAACACTTACTTTAATCATATATTTTATTCATTTGTTTTTATCGGAGATATTCTCAAAACTAAGTCTTATATTATTATCGCTATTATTGACCACAATATCAATAATTCCGTTGAATCTGACGAACAATTTCCTCACAAATGTATTCAAAGGCTTTTTTAATGTCAGTATTGATAATATCAGTACTTCTGAGGAAGAATTTGTTGTTCTTTAGTCTCATTTTTATCGAGTGATTAATTTTTCTAATAAATAATTTTACAATAAATTAATTGTTTACTGAATTGAATTCTTATAATTAATTATTAGTTAATAATGTTTTGAATAAATATTGTGATTGAACTCAATTTTGGATTAAGAGAAAGGTAAGTATTTAGCGATAAGTTCTAGATTATTTGAAACCGGGTTATTTTGGTTTTAATGTTAATGAAATTCAATACAATTTTATTAATCAAATGAATGAATTAACTTATTGTGAGTTATATTTTATATTAAATAAAAATAATTTTTCAATTATGAGAAAATAAACGCCGATTATAATAGGTTTGGAATTGGGAGGGAATAAAACACTACTTTCCTCTTAAAACTTTGGACTCATTTTCTAATTAGGGTAAGGATTAGAAAGTGTTTTATCCTCATAGATGAGATTTTTTAAAATCTAGCATAAATTGTTATGCAACAGAGATGAGCAAGATCGAATTTAATAAAAATTGAAGCAAGGATTGTTCTTTAATAATTTCAAACAAATTTTAGGAATATTCTATCGCAACTATAATGACAATGAACTAATCTTGATAATTTAATAAAAATTTCTTTGTAAGAGGAGCAGATAACATCTGTCCTTCTGTGCCCATCTCTGCAATAAAAAACGAGATTTGCTTAACCTCCTCCACAATAAATCTTATAAAATCTTAATTATATGGTTTGCTTCCACTTATGGCCAAGGGGGAGAGGTATCTCTACTGGAGTATTATGAAAGGATGTTGGGATCAACAAAATAAAAAATTTTCGAACTCTGAACATGAAATAAATGACCAAAGACTTCATTCAATTTTCAAAAATATTTTCGAAAATGTAGGGAGGTCCAATTTTTTTTACCTTAAAGCAACTTAAAAGCAACTTTAGAATTCATTTGAAAGAGCATGGGGGTCATTTAATTCAATTGCGGGCAAAATAAAAAATATCCCATCCCCTTGGCCATCACTGGTTTGTTAGTTATGGCTCAGACTTTCCTCGTTAAACAATGATTGGACGGACAGATGTTTTTGCACAGAATTGAGTTTAAAAATTGTTTCCAACAAAATATTGAACACTTTTGAAGAAAAATGTTTAAATTCAGTCTATTTTATCAAAATTCTTAAGCTTTGAGTTAAAGCTATTAATAATGTTTTGATTAATGTTTTGAAAAAAATGTATTAATACTCGAAATGAATATAAATTTCATTGAATTAATTGATTGAAAAACTCGACGAATAACTGGATTTAATATTGGAATTAAAATTTTAAATTTCAATGTTTATATGTATTTCGAAACAAAATATTTTTGTAATTCAAACATTTGGTGAAGAAATCTTCGATTGAACAGGTTGTTATTCTAAGCCTTCTTTTTATATTAAATGACTTCGTTCTTAACAAGTAACTTTGGATTTATCAATAGGAGTTTTTAAACTTAAGGTATGCTTTCTTATTTTTATTCGTTAGTATTATTATTATTATTGTGTGTGTGTGTGTGTGTGTGTGTGTGTGTGTGTGTGTGTGTGTGTATGTGTGTGTCTTTAGTTTTGTCCATAAAAATTGTTCTAATTTGCCCCTGACCGTCTTGGCTGGAATTTTAGAATTTTTGGGTGTAGTTTATGTGGACAATTGGAATGAGGCACTCCCTTTATACTTTTTTCGATTAAAATCGGAGCTAAGAAAATAAGTTTAAAATGTTGAGATTGTCAAGGTTTATATGCAATATATTAAATCATAAGATTGCACTCGAAATAGCATTTTGTTTTACTAGATTTAAAGAATTAGGAAAAAATTGAATGTTGATTTAAAATTTAAATATTGCATGATTTTATTATTTGGAAATTGCATGTGTATGTTTATGATCATACTTAATATAGCTTGATCAATCGATGTAAAATTTATTGCTAGTGTGTTTGTTATTGTGTATTAATTTAAGCAAAACATACCGCTATAACGTGCACTGAATCGGACATTTGTGAGCAGTTGTGTGATGACAATGGCCTTCAGAAACTGTTGTCGGGATTAAAGCTTAACTATAATTAGTTTCTGTCGATTGCCTTCGAAGGTCTCTCTCTCCCTCTCTCTCTCTCTCTCTCTCTCTCTCTCTCTCTCTCTCTCTCTCTCTCTCTCTCTCTCTCTCTCTCTTACAAAAAAAAATAATATTTCTTATAAATTAGTCATTCTTTTCAAATAAGTGTTGAATACTCCGATTCACTGCAGTTGACTGACAACATGACATATGCATTAAGTAATCAAGGATAATTTGCCTCCACTTGAGATTTTTTCTGATAAATGTCACTTCATGTTGTTTTTTGTCTCCCTCTCTGTTTAATTGTTGTCCTACTGACCGATCAAATGTTTACCAAAAAATGGAAAAATTTTGACAAGTTAGGTTTATCCCCTAGGTATTTATTTCAAGCTTTTAAAGCTGATACAATCAATTCTCACAATAATTTTATATAAATGGGATTTTGCCGGGACTTCCCCCATAAGTGATCTGAAATAATTAAAAGCATTGCCAAGTAATAGATTTATGAAAGATGAATTTAAATAAACGAGTTATTTTTTAAATAACGCCTTGTGACTTTTATAGAAATATCACTTTTTAATTTGACAGTTAAATTGCTATTTTTTTATGAAATATTACACTTTAAGCATAATTTTGTTGAAAAGGGTGTTATCCTGGTCATCGCTTGCGTAAAAGCAATTACCTTGAATATTTGTCTGAATCATTTGCATGATAAATTATCAGACTTGTTTTTTGTTGAAAACCTCATTTATCGAGATTTTTCCAGTTTATATTAGAAAGTTGAGTTTGGAATTTGATAGTGCATTTAATACTGAATAAAATATTAGCAAATATGTTTTTTTCTAAGCCCTACCAAGAACAAATTTCGTGATCCAAATTTGTGATCACTATTGCAATAACTTTATACAAATTTCACGTAAACATTAATTTGGGAAAAATTGAACTCAAAGGATATGACATTGAAATCCAGTAAAGTGTTGATAAATAGATTGTTCCCATGGTATTGCTTAACAAAGAGCCAGTTTATTTTAATAGATCTGACTCTTGAAAGTTGAAAATAATTTTCATAATTACTTATGAAATGAGTTAAAAACTTGGTTTTTTAGAATTATTTTCAACAATAAATGACACTGATATGAGTGTAGTCCCAAACTGGATAGGGATAGCACTCTCTTCACACCAGTGTAGTGGTGGATAGTGTGAGACTGGCACTAGTAGTCAAACGAGCTCTGGCATCTGTTAAGCTGTCCTTTTCTGGTGTTTAGAAAAGGTTTTCGACAAACAGTTTCTCAAATGTCAGTGAACTGAATGAATGTGTTTTTGCAATACATCTAAAAGTTATTCAATTATCTGAATATCAGTGAAGATTCTGCCACTAATTGTTTGATGCTTTCAAAGAAGTCCAGTGAAAAATCGAGTTTCAATTCTGATGGATAATTTGTGTCTGAAAAGTGTCTGGCATTTGTTTTGAAACAAGTTTTGAGACATCAATAGTTTGATTACTCTTTTTTTAGTATAAATTCTATTTTTTGGATATTTTTTATATGAATTTTATTTATTTTGTGTTTTAATACTTAAATGTAAAGTCAGTCGACTGTAAGGGTTTATCCCTTTTTTAATACTCTTTGAGATTTCTTAAAAAATTTATTTCCCATATAACAAATTTTTCTGTAAGTTTCCATTCATCTAAAATTTCCAGATATTAATAATATTCAACACTATCATTAAATGAGATTCTGAGCGCTAATTAAAGATTATCTATAGAAATTGCAGGTATATTATTGGCACCAGTAACTAAATTGATTAATATAATGACTAAATCGAAGACAAAAATATCTTTATTATTAACTGAAACCAAGGATTTCAGGTTCAGAATCGTTTTGGGAATAAAATTGTATTCAGTTTTGATGTAATGATTAAACATTTTTTTGTGGGAAAACAGTGGAGCCGTCATTGAAATCCAGTTGCGCTCAATATTCAGACTTATATCGTGTTATATCTTTAGGCAAACCCCTATTCTTTTCACTCATTTGTATTCCTCATTCTCTTCGATAGGCTGTTCCTCAAAAATGACCGACGAATTAAATATGGACTGTTTGATACACATCTTCCAACACCTGTCGATGAGAGACAGACTGGTATGTCGTCTGGTATGCAAACGATGGCAGACTTCAATAGAGAAGCTCTTCTTCGGTCAACAATCGTTAGAAATCATAGCCAGCATTCAATGCTCAACACAACAGACCCAGTGCTCAAAGACTGCAATTTTTGTGGACCGGAAGAAATTAAATTTTCGTGTTTTCCACTTTATGCTCCTCCGGTTCCGGAACATAACGACACTCACTATACGTAATTTGCAGCAGTTGTCTGATATTCTCATGTATACAATTACCAAGAACTGTGACAACCTGTGCTCTTTGAACTTTTGTTCCTGCAATGGACTAGCCTTCGATGATAACAATGAACATTCACTATTCAATAGCCTCACTGGTAAGCTAACAATCCCTAAAAGTAAGCTTGTTTAATTTTTAATTAGGTTAAATATACGCCAACTTTAAAGCATAATAAGCTAGGTAATAATGAATGCAATAATAAAGACAAGTTTTTCCCTGTTGAGGAATTTTTATCATTCAAATAAACTCAAAAAATTATTTAATGAAATACTGTTGAATTATTCAAGATGATATCTTGGTTAATTTTAGACATTAAATATTTATAGAAAATGCAAATTACTTTTGAAAATTAATGATATGTTAGGGAATGATCATGCATAATTCTAAAATAATTTAACCTCACATAAGTTAATAAACAAAAGAAAGTTATGACTGAATAACAACTTTTACTGCAATTGTATCTAAAAATAGAGAACAAATGAATTCAATAATTCATTAGTTTTCATAAATAAGTCATTTGAAATAAAGCACTAAAATTGAGGCCTCATTTGTATGTCAAGGCTATGGATGGCATCTGTTGACTCAGGCATATCCTAACCTTGGTTCACTTACTTTGCGCCAGTGTCGGCTCACAGAACAGGATTTGACCAGAATTATCACCTCCTGCAATCAACTAAAGTACCTTGATATTAGTGACAATCAAGTAGTGGGCAGTTCTGTGGCAAATCTGGGTCCAAGAATCGAGACACTAATCTGTGGCGACCTCTCAAATGAAGAACCCATTGAAACGATTCTGAGAAACATCACTAAAGGCAATGGTATTAAACTCAAGAGTCTTACGATATTCGGTGCTCTCAGTTCTCTGAGTTCACTGAAACTCTTCCACAATTTGACAGAACTTAGTCTTCACTTTCATACCGATGAGGAAAATATAAGATATTTGTCAGATATCGGGGTTCTGTCACTTAAAGTTCTTGAGTTGGAACAGATTCGATGTTATGAACAGTTGTCTGCCATCGATGAGCGCCAGTTCACAGATATGTTAAAAAAGTCAAAACAATTACAAAAACTGGTCATAACTGGTGATTATGAATGGGATCTGAGACTAAGTGATAAATCATTGGAAAAATTAGTCAAATTATGCCCAAATCTCTACGATATTGATCTTACAGGTATTTTATCTATTAAAAGGATGTTTTAGTTTTATAAGATTTTAATTGGATTTTGTTGTATAGGAAACGGTCTGATCACTGATAAGGGAGTTTCAAGTTTGAGTGCTTTGCCATTGAGTCGACTGAGTCTGTCCTCATTTCACGCGTTGACCGATTCATCAATGACTTGCATTCTTAAGAATACCCAGATTAAAACACTTGCGCTTACAGATGTGTCAAAGATTACTGAAAATCTGGTCATTCGTGCCATTAATTTGTGCGAAGAACATAAGGAGCGAAAGCTGGACATTACTCTCAGCACATCCCAACTTAATAAAAAACTGATCAGTCATTTGACACTACCCGAGAACTTGAGCCTTACTGTCGACAATCAGCGCAGTAATAAACTTTCTGATGAGGAGCCGTCTACTCTGCAGATGATGATTGTGATCGCTATGTCGGCCCTCATTCTTCTGATGGCATTACTCACTACAGTAGTAGTGGTTTTGGTACCGCTGGCGATGGCTATTATGATGATTCACGAGTATCTGTTCCATAGCTTTGTGTTGGAAATGCCTAACTTATTGCACATGAAAGGGTCGCTGAATCTGGACGTGGCTGTCCTCAAACAGGCATATCTCAAACTGTTATACTCATTGATTTAGTCACAAATCATTTATAACTCATTTGTTTCCTATTTATTGACTTTTAATGACATATTTATTACTCATTTTTATGAAAAACTTTTATTTTCGTAAGTTTTTGAATTTTTTACGGTTTTGTGTGAAGTCTTTACTGAATTCTCAAATGAAATGATATGTATTATCAGTATTTATTTGAATTTTGTTGAAATAGTTTTGTGGTTATGACGAATAAATTGTGTTTTTGATTATGTTTACTAAATTTATCATGATTAAGTTCTCTGATTTTTAGAGAAATAATCACTCATCGTATATATCATTGCAATGAATAGAATAGGGTTTAAGTTTAGCAACAATTGAAAGAATTTTTCGATTGTATTCATTAAATAATTGCTTTAAGGAATGGATTAGTTTTGATATATTTTTCTAATTAAAATAAATATAAAGTATTTGAATACAAATGACTATAAAATAGAATTTTGTTTATAAAACTCTGAACAAAATGTTGCCAAAAAATGGAATAATTAAAAGCAAATGTCGCGAATTCACACAATTCTCGTAAGTTTTATATTAAATTTAATAAAAGAATCCAAATATTCTTGAGTCGAATAAAATTCTATTTTTGATTGTACTAATGTTAACTTGATGAACTCAGTGCTAATGAATCTCCTATAACCTTGTTTAATTTTATAATCTAATAGAAAGGTTAGATTTGAATAAAAAACATTAATTAATACAGAAGTCAAATAACGTCATCGAATATGGCGTTCAATAAACTTATATTACTTTTATTACTCTTTGTATTTATTGAACGCTTTTATTCACTCAAAACAGAATACATAACGAATAAAAAGGCTTCAAATGGACATCACTTCAGTTCTCACATTGTTTCGATTGATGAAAATGATCATGATGATTCTGATGACGATCAAGATGATGATGATGATGACAATGAGGAGGATGAAGACGAGTATGAATTTACCACGATTATTACAACTACAGTTAAGATAGTTAATCAAAGAACGATAAATTTGAAAAAGGGGTTACATATTGATGAAAAGTCTAAAAACTTATCTGGATCAAAATTGAAAGCAAATAATGAGAAGGATTCAAGTGATGAAGTTAAGTTTAAAAAATTAATGAAGGATTTTAAAAATGATTTCGATAAGAAAAATAGTGCTCGATTCAAACCAATCGCAATGAAAACTATATTGTCTTCGCCTTCGAAGGCAAACACCAATAATATCGGTATTTCCTCAACAAAAAAGAGGTTTACAACTCCGACCACAATTACACCCAAGGTAATAATCAAATCACTAATGAGAACAATGCCTCCAAAAACTACAACAAAACCAAAGGTAACCACAAATGGAAATAAGAGTAAACTTAAGCCTACAAAAGGTTTGTCCACAACTACGACAACAACGGCAACTCCTGAGGAAGAGAGTGACAATTCTAATGATTAAATATAAATAAATTCATTTGCTTTTTGACCACATTTGCAAATTGATAATGTTCAATTGAAACCATCCATTGTACCTTGATTAATTATTAAATATTTAGAATACTGATATTTTGATCTTTTTATTGTTCAAACCATCAAGATAACAATTGTGCAAAAATAAATTGTATTGAGATATATTAATTGGAAATATTCACATGGCTTACATACGAATTTAAATTCCATCAAGATAATATGGCAAATTTAGACATGTGCAAAATTGGTAATTTCATTTATCATTTATGTTTTACCCAGGTTTTCTTCAGCTGCTTTGAATGGATCATATTTGCAGTCGAGTCCGCACTCAGTCCTCCAATCGACAGGAGTTAAGTCAGCGATTGAGTCGACAAAGTTCTCAAAAGTGCACTCTTGGTCATCTGGTTTAGGTTTGAAAACATCAGTTGGTTTTGGAATTTTCGGTATTGAGGGCGAGATATTGAAAGAGAGTTTAGGTAAACCCTCTTTCACTACATCTGTGACATTTTGTGCAAGTTGTGCAAGCTGTGATTTACCTCCTGGTTTACTTCCTCGCTGTTTGCACTTGCTCAAAGGCAGTTTGATTGAAGTGTAGGGCAAGTTTATAGTCTGGTCCATATATTGGGCCCTGATAATATTCTGATCGCCGATTTTGTGCAATTCAAATATAATGGCCGATGCGAAGGCAGGGTATTTAGGCTGAGGGTCGCCCAATGCGTTCAAGACTGAGGCGATTTTGAAGTCGTGCTATTTTAAAGAAATTGTAAATTTATCTTGATTCTAAAATTGTAAACATACCGTTCCATAAATGAATACTGTCTTTGGTTTATCTCCAGGTTTACTGTTGATTACATTATCCATTTGAGTTTTGAAGTCGCCCAGAATAGGACCGGCTCTCAGTCTCTGAGTTTTAATTGTTTTGTAGAAAAAGTTGAGTCTCTTGGAGAGGACGTCTCCCATACGCTCATAGATCTGAGGTGTGGCCCATTCGGGTGACTGAAATTTATTTAGTTTTTCACATCGGATGCAATCAAACGCTTTGGTTACTGAATACATATTCGGCTCCAGTCCTGTCTTTTGTGCCGTAAAGTTATACAATTCCTGTCGACAAACATTATATGACTCAAACATCCCTTGCATTCAACAATTCATTCATTACCTGTATATCGGGTTTTGATTCATAGTCTTTAACTTCTTGTGTTTTAAGATTATTCTGTTCCTCTTCCTCCGCGTGGTGGCAATCCGGCTCTTCGTAAAGGACCTTGGATTAAAGGTAAGGGTCAGGTATCTCAAAAGGATATCAGAATAACTTACGCCATCGATTTGTTTGGGTAATGAAAATATCATCTGAAGTAAGGGTAATGTGAGTAAATAGAATTTGTATCAATCAAACTTTTAACAGACCGGTTGCCACGACTTTTCTTCGTCCACTTCTGGAGGCCATAACTTCTTGGCCACAATAGATATGGTGTCAATACATCTCTGGGCAGCGGATGAGCGAAGGAATGCCTGCTTTTGCTTATTCTTTATAAATTGATTGTATCTCTTCTTTAAAAACTTTCCCACATTATACGCCTGTTCTATTCCGGCCTTCACTCAGGAATAATATGCAAAGCATTTAGTAAACTGAAGAATAAACAGAATAATTATGATTACATCTGTGAGCTGTGATTTGCCGTTTGGAAATCTGGTGGTGTCGTTGGCGAACGGATCCAATGGGTAGGTTGTCCATGGGGCTCGGATGCCATGTCTCATTAACTGAAGCAGGGTTGTTTTAAAGGGAATAACAGCCTTTCCTTTAACTTACGACATAAACTGCTCGTAAAGTTGATAGGTCCTCTTCAATTGGCGGACAGACACATGTCTGGCCAGTTGTCAATGCAGAGTTGATACTAATCAAAACAATCACTACGAGAATAAGGCTGAGTGAAGACATGGTGTGTCCGTTCGATTAGAGCACAGACCAAACAAACTAACAAATTATTCGGTTCTCTCTTTTAAATAGTGATCACAAAAAGTAATACCTTTTGTCTCCTCTTAACAAATGAGTTAAAAATCCTTGAATTCCAAACGACTTTAATGATGATTAATATTTAAACAACTCCTTGTTTTTGCACAGCATATAGTCAGTGGCGTATGTCCTCCTCTTCTGTACAATTAATTTACCCTTAACAACTACTTCTACGGTAATTTTTTTGGCAAATTTCGTCGAATTTTGAGTTGATTTTTTGCAAGAATATTGAATAATAACTATTGTCATGTCATGAATTGGCACAAATTTACGGATTTATTTTTTTATTATCACTAAACAGATCTGGATGTAAATGTTATGCCTAATGATCTTTCAAGTTTTCAAATGTGAGTAAATAAAAAAAAATACTAATTAAAAGGAAATAAAATTTATATAAAGGATGTGTAGTGTCTGGAAGAGAAAGTTACATGTTCAATTCTGATTAAATGGATTGTTATTGATTTGTTGATGAAAATTGTTCAAATGTAATTTGAACAATGAAAATTTCAAGCTAAGTTTTAATTGAATGAATAATGAAAAGTTGAGTTATCTTTGTAACAGATTGTTCAAGTTATGTTGTTGACAAGAGCCAATTTAAAAACAATAGGCTATTAGTAATCAAAATAAGCAAGGAATTGTGATCATCTATTGTACTTAAGAAGATGCAAGATATCTTGTGATGATTAAAGTTAACCTTAATTTGAATTTAGAGAATGTCATTAATTATTTCATTGGTTAATATTTGAAGCATGGGAAATTTTCAAAGTGATCGTTTTTTTAAAGTCCGCCACTTTTCTCTATTTTACAATTGAAGGCCAATAAAAATTCGGTGAATTAATTGCTTTATGTCTTTATATTAATTGGTTTTGAAATCATTGCAAACAAAATACTGTTTTTTATTGCTTTCTTATTATTGCTATGATCAGGGATGGCCAAGGTTGACGGTTCTAGGACAGGGGTCTATCCCGGTGGAAAACCAAAAATTTCTAGGGGCCTATATAATATACCTGCAACGTTAAACTTTTGCAAAATTCTGGAGTGGGCTTGAACTGGTCAAATTTGAATGACGATTTTCCGACTCTGGATAAGAGATCGGCCATCCCTGGTTACGATGATTACATAACTGAATCAATTAAAAAGAGGTGCAGTTCTCAAACCATTACTATCTTTTGCTAGTGACACTTGTGTCTGGGTCATTAATTTCTTTTTATTGAATGAAATAAATTAAATTGATAATTTTAGAATTTATTTATAGTGGGCGGTATCTAAATATAGTAAAATAATAATCTTTGACAATCTTGATATTATTAGTTTGGACTTATAAATTATTCAACTAAACATGCAATAAATCACTCAAGAGATGATCTAAGAACATCGATTGAATATTTATGATACGATCATCTTTTTAAATTAATGAGTTTCTTTACAACTTAATTAGCAAATGAATAAGTGGAATATTAAACAAGGGGAAATTCTTAAGTCATTCTTATAATTAACAAATTCATTCATTAAGTGAACCTTGGACGTTTTTCAATATCAAGGTGACTTTGACAAACGATCCCTCCTAATTTGAATAAATTAAAATGATCTAGGCTTAATTTTGCGCTAATTTATTTGAATTTACATCGATTGACGTAATTTATGTGCAAACCATTAACTGATTGACCGGTCAGTCAAACAGAGAAAGTGTTTTTCAAATGAAAAACAAAATAATTGTAATTAAAATTAATTAATTATAATATAAATAAATAAAAAGTTCAAAGATTGAGGCTTTAAATTAAAAAACTAAACATTTGAGCTTGACAATAAGTGAGTAAAAGGAACCAGTTGGCAAACAACTAGTCTATTGATTGTGTGTTCAAATTTTCGGGTCATTTGTTTTGAATTTTTTGTTCAAAATTCATATTCAGTGAAGAAATTGTTTACAAAACATAAAAATTTGTTTTGTTTTTGGAGACAAATATTTCGCCAATTTTGCCATTCGTTTGTCATATTTCATATGAGATTCAATTGTATTCTACTCTTGTGCTGAGTCCCCAAAGACATCAGAGGAATGACTGATAATAACACCAATTCAAAGGTATTTGTCGGCCGACTGCCCGACGGCTGCACCGAAAAAGACTTGGAGGACCTCTTCGGCACATATGGAACAGTCAAACAGACCGATCTCATCGGGAAGTATGGGTTTGTGGTCAGTATTGCTTATCATCACTTTTGGATCAATTGATTGATTGTTTGTTTGATTGCTTTGTGGACAGCATATGACTAAACGAGAAGAAGCGGAAGAAGCCATCAAAAAGTTGAATAATTATAATTTCATGGGATCTCAGCTCACAGTCCAGGTATGACCTCATCCCTGAGTAAAATGTTCTTAACATAAAGCCATAAATTATCCCTCAATTCAGAGATTATTCTTATTTTACCACAATTTTGATGAAATTCAAATTGATTTTAATGAGTTCTTCAATTTGTCGATAGATCTCAACGAGTAAAATGAATGGCAATTCAGGTTTTCTTCATTTTTGGCCAAAATCCCATTTTAACAATTTTCTCTTTAAAGCCAACAAACAAAAGGGTTTCGCGAATAAGAGAGTTATGAATAAACGGAATACCGGTCCCTATAATAGAAACAACTCATACCAGTCACGACCCTTAGTCAATGACAGGTTTGGGGGTCCGCCACCCATTCCGCCTAACAATTTTATGCCATATTATGACGATATGAATGGTTATCCATATCGCGAACCCTTCTATCCAGAGCCCGACCCATATTATCCGCCAAATAGACGATCCGCACCTCCATATGAACAGCCACCTCCTTATGGAAGAAGAGGACCGCCTCCAGTAGGAGCAGACTATTCTCCGAGAGGACCGGCACCAATTCAATCCGATTTCTACGGTCGGGGCGACGATTCATACAACAGACCTCCTGCTTATGGTCAGAGTCGACCGATAACCCCAACAGAGCCGCCCCGAGCCATGGGCTATGGCGCACAACCAATGCGTAACGGGTACGGAAACAATGGGTTTGGCAACAGAGCCCCCACTGCAGGTCTGGCCAATAGAGCAGCCGCTGCGCCACCACCGCCTCCCAACGCCCGGTGGCAGCCATACTGAAAGGTAGACTCAATTGACTTTCGTTTGTCTTTGTTTTTAATTTGAATGATATTTCGTTTAAGAAATAACCCGTTTTTCCGAAAACAAATCAGCTATCAATCAATCGATACTTCTTTTTACCGTTGAGTCCGACAACTATACCCATGAGTAATTACACCGAAATAGTGGTTTTCGAGATTTTTGCAGGTTACCATAGGGGATTTAATCAAATTACCCAGTCTTTTCAAAATTAATCAAATTACCCAGT
>JAQGCS010001046.1:0-15984 GCA_034702105.1 Fuscozetes fuscipes
CCGATCTTCTCTCTCTCTCTCTCTCTCTCTCTCTCTCTCTCTCAATTATGTAGAAAACAGTTGTCTGATGTGTAGATAATTATGATCCTGAATGAGAAGGCTATCAAAAAAGAGGAGTTGCATACTAATCATCATTTTTCACATTATTGTGTCAAATCGTAAAATATAGGATCAGATTGTGCCGGCTATAAATCTCTTCAGAATATTTATCAATAGTTGAGGTAAACCAATCAAAGTTTTATTTTTATAGCAAAACCAATCACTCAGAGAAGAAGCGAATAATTTACAAGAACAGCTTAGCAGATATGAAGAAGCTTTATCCTATATACTTATTTTTAGATGCAAAAATTTATCTAGCAGATAGTTATTTGTAATTGTGCTGGCCATTTACAGAAAGTTTCAAATTAAAGAAAATTATCTAAAGATTAGATATTAAATTATTAAATATTTTGTTATTCATATTTATTTAAAATTTCCATAATTATATTAAATAAATCTATTCAGTATCAATTGCATAAAAAATGAGCCAAAATGAATAAAATATTTTTTGAAAATTTTGATTCAATTTATATATAATTATAATAATAAAAATCATAAAATGTTTCTTTAATTTTCATTTGAAAGGAGTTTTATTTTTCTCATAAAATACACTCAAAAATCGATCTTTAGTTTGATTGAAACAAATTTTTATTTGACTTAATTTGACTTGCTCAGCCTTTAAGTTATAAAAGTGTCAATTTTTTCAATTAAAATTTATTTTAAATTTATGTGGCTAACTCTTTTTGTATTTTATGCCTCAACTGATTCAACTCTGTTTGGTTAAAAGTGATTTTAAAGTATACTTAAATGTATGATAGCGATTGGAATGCTCAAGGTAATTTACATGGAAAAGAATGTGCAAATTGAAGACTTTAGACTAAGTTATTCAAGATTAATCCCATCATGTTCTAAATAATTATCAACAACATCAAGCAATAAATATATTGAATAGACCCATATGAAATAACCAAGAGAATTTCTTCTTGAAGATAAGAATATGATAATTCATCATCTTAGAGTAAGCTTGGTGATGGTGGCAATTGGGTAATTTTATCTTCATTAGAAAATTAATGATCATTTCCTATTTGGAAATACATTTTTCTTCGTCTCACTTCTTATGCATTAAATTTTTATTAATATATTTTCAACTCTCATATTAAGCATAAAATTAAGAAAAAGAGAGAAAACTTTGCAAAACGGTATCATTTAAACCATTTTATGATATATAATCTCAAAATCTTATCCAAAACCATATAATTTGGTCCAAAAAATTGAATTATATGTGAATTGAGTTTCCGGTGAAAGTTCTCTAATCTTAATGTTTGGTTCTTAAGTTCAAACATTTTATTATTTTACAATTAGTTTGAAAATTCAATTAAATGCAGAGATGTGCAAATTGGGAGCAGTCAACCCTCTCTTATG
Organism: Fuscozetes fuscipes; assembly: GCA_034702105.1. Classification (NCBI taxonomy): domain Eukaryota; kingdom Metazoa; phylum Arthropoda; class Arachnida; order Sarcoptiformes; family Ceratozetidae; genus Fuscozetes; species Fuscozetes fuscipes. Next base: position 1,462 of record JAQGCS010001046.1, read on the forward strand.
TATTCAATTATCTGTGGATCGTCTGATTCGCCAAAATTGCTACAAAATCATACCTCGTATCTCTAATTAGTTTTAGTAATCTGTGCATTTACCGGCTCACTTGTTAAGTTAGTAATTTTAATGTGATAGTAAGTGACCAAATTCATACATTTAAAACATCTAATTATTTAAAACGCCTTAAAAGTAGTGAAATTTCTGTTAAAAAAGTCAAACGTAGAAATCATTTAAACAAATGCTAATATTTTACAGTTTGTAAACACAAATATTTGAATTTTTATTTGAATTTGTTGTGAAACTCTGCTTACAATTCAAATAAAATTCAATTTTTATTCAGTGAAACAAATAATTATTTAGAAATTCACGAAACGTTTTTTTCACGAAATGTAATTTCACTCATAAAGTGTGACTTAACTTATATTATCTAGAGTATTTTAAGAATTTTTTGACGAATCGGAACTATCTAATAATAATACATTAATTACATATTTTGTAGATCGAAAACTTTTTTAAATGAGTTTAAGCTAATTATAACAAATTAAAGTCATCCATCATTAAATTGGTCGAGTTAGCCCCACAACAAGTATTCAATTGATACAATCTGACGCCTTATAAGGAAAGATTAACAAGTTATTAATTTTGGGGAGAATAATAAGGTAAATCGCTATGAATTTTTCAAACCCAATTTAAATCAAAATTATTTGATGTTTTTGTAAAATTTAAGTGAAATCAATAATAATTATCAAATATTTATAATTAATTTAAGTTTTATTTTTTTAGCTACAAATTAATGCAAATCATTCGAAATCGGAATTTAATGGAAATCAATAAAGATTTCATCGATTTTTTTTTAAAATAAATTGATTACAAATATCTCTTAAACCACTAAAGAGTTAAATTAATGTCAATAAAAGAGTTTAATGAGTGAATAGTTGCAAAAAGACCAGGTTTCGTACAAATCAAATCTTTATAACCGTTGAGCGGAAAATGGTTTGATTGCTATGAAACCACTATTTGTATAATGATTTTTAAGAGAAATTAAAATCATTTTCATAAAAGGCTATGACTTTATAATACTTCAGGCATTTTAGGTCTGGTTTTGGTAATCAAAAAGAGATTTCCCTAAAACTCAATTATAATTAAGGATTTAAAGCCTTATATTCATTGAGAAACAGTCGGCTATTAATTGAATAAATGTTAATTCAGGATTAGGTTCTGACTCAAATCAAATTTATTTTCGAAGCCATTTGTACATGCTAATCTTCATCAAAATCTATAGAGGAAATGCCATTTGTACGCCTCATCTGAGCCTTCAATAGTCCATTTCGGGAGATATATCACAGAAACAGTCGGACAGTTATAGCAATAAGTTTATGTTATTTGTGTTCCAAAAAACCAGAATTTGATTAATCAATTCACAGCTTTGACTCGTTTTTCGCAATATATTTGGTGTTTGACTTCTTTCTCAACGAACTGTACTCTAAGTCCGAAGCATTTAAATCAAAGTAAAAATATATTGAATTCAAAAATAATAATAAAAAGGTTTTAAAATCAAAATAAAAAGTATTTAACATAAGAGCAAACGAAATGAATATTTGGGAGGCATTGCACAGGCAATGCACAGGCAGGTCAATCAAGATAATATAGTTGTGTTGAACGGGTATATTTTAGTTTAATTCAAAGCACAGTGACATTTAAAGATCAGGCATTTAATACTACTAGTGCTGGTTGTGATGCACAGCACGCATTCGCTCACATGTCTTGCGGGCCGACAGATCCGTTGCTAAAAGTGAGGGCCCATCGCCACACTCAGGTCACACATTATCGGCATCTGTTCTCATCTTGTGTTGAAGGATCTGTATATGGATTGGAGTGAGTGAGGAATGAGTGAGAACTGGCGTCCAGAGAAAAGAGTGAACGATTAGAATCTGTTGCAACAGTGGCTGACTTGAGAATCAGTTGCACCCATGGAATAGAGTCGTGCCATTAATTCGCTTATTTGCAGACCTGTTTTCACATAAACACAGAATGGGTTCCACACTGGCTTCGAGTGCTTACAAACAGTGCCGAGTCTTTTGTCGACTCTTTTGCTCACAAGTTATTCAACGCAAACATAAGAGTCATAAACAGTTAGAAAAACAGTTAAACCATTTGTGCGATTCGTCGTTCAGTTGTTTGTCTGCCTTCCAGTCCTCTCCTTATCATTAAGAAGGAGAGAGAGAAAAGAGTTCTAAGAGGACTATATTTTCATTAATTAATTCATTCGTTATTTAGAGTTTGTGTTCAAATGTCGAATAAAAACATTTCAAATCCTATTATAAGTTTGCGAACGACTTCTTATAGTGCTTTACATAAACTTTTGTACTTTTGTTGAGGTTTTGTTTGTTTTTATCATTTTTTTTGTTTTATTTTTTGGTTTTGTTTTACTCATTTGGTTATTAAGTTTTCGTTCGTTAATGACTATTAAGCGCTACTAATATTGAATTAAAAATATTTCTCTCGACATAACTTATATTTTTGGCTCAAATTCCTAATTAAAGTTTTGCTCAGTTTTTAAATCGCCGTATAATACATACGAATACATACATACCTGTGCAGTGCAAAAGTGGAAACCTTCGCAAAATTGAAAATTTAATAAAATCAAAACAAAACTTTTATTTTAATGAATTTAAAGTGAATTCAAATTTTTTAGCAAAAGATTATTCGTTGGTTTAAAGCAGTGCTCAGACATCGATTCCCAAACAAATTGACAAAACTCTTATTCAAATTAATACTTAATATGAATATTAAAAGTGAGAACAACAGCAACAATACCAGTGACCGACAGTGCAGTAATTGTGGGACAACCAGCACACCCTTATGGCGCAAATACGGCTCATGTCATTTCCTCTGTAATCAAGATCGGAATATGATTTTGTGTCAATTAAATAATTGGAATATATCCTGCTTACTTTCTAGGTAATGCGTGCGGATTATACTATAGAGTCAACGGTGACCATAGACCTCATGTCAGCAAAATATCCAGGGTCTCAACTCTGCGCAAAAGTTTCCTCCATTGCGCCAATTGTGGCACTAATAAGACAACGATGTGGCGCAGGGATGCGGGAGGTGTCCACGTTTGCAATGCATGCGGTCTCTTCTTTCGCATCAACGGCTTTAACAGGTGATCCGTCTCCATTAGATTTCCAAATTGATTTTCGAAATTACCCTACTCTTATTTTTACTTCGATCTTATTATTTATTTAACACTGTTGAAACGAAAAATATTCATTAGTTTCAAATTTATTCTTTTTGTTTATTCCGTTTTGTCATTTCGAAAGACTGATTGCATTATTTAACAGTTTATGTTATGAAGATGAGCAAGGGCCTATTTCTATTCCATAAAACAATGCCTGAAAATTGGTCGAAATTTAAATTTTATGAAATAATTAAGTTTTGAATAATTAAAATTTATAATTTGAAACAATAAGATGAATGATTTTCGCCCTACTTTTATGAATTCCTTCTGTTAATTTTGGAGGTGGTCTTGCTAGTCTCAATTTTTGACTCTAATGAAAGAGAATTTTTTATTTTGCATATTCCGTGAATTTCAATATATTTACTGTTGTTTTTTGAAATCCTATATCATATCATATCATATAATAATTCAATTTCTTTGAAACAAAAACAAAGCAAAAATGGATTTCAATTCTTTTTCTTATTGTTTTATTGAATTTTTGCATTGAAAATGAGATTTATTCAAAAGCAAAGAGCAATTCATTAACAGCTTTACAATGACTGATGATTTTGTGCTGATTTTTGTTTAACAGACTTAAGATTATTATTTCATTCGTTATTTTTTCCAATTGAAACTCAGAGCCAAAGTTTTTAGAAAAATGAAATTAATTTAAATGCAATCAATCAAACAAATTATGAGTTAAGCACTTCCTTCTTATCCATCAAAACTGAATAAAGTCCTTTACGAATGTGTTTATAGACCGGTGTCTATGAGAAGAGATGTGATTCGGACCCGAAAGAGACGCGAAAAAGATTTATTGCAATCACAGACTGAGGACTCATTCAATGGCAGCGCAGGTCTCGATTTGTCATCAATAGAGCTCTCATCCATCGCAACATCCCTTACGCCTGAGTCTAATGAAGTCGCTAACGGTATCCACAACAGTGTTCACAATGGAGTCAAACTGGAACCAGAGCGCGATATGGTACTGCCGTCGTCCTCATCGGCACTGCCATCTCCAGCCCTCTCATCGCCGTCCACTTCATCAAACGAGTCGTGCAATTCCTACCACTATAATGAACATCAGTCCAGTGAGTGGGCACCACATCCGCAAGATGTCAATCCTCTCACTTATATATTCTCGGAGTCTATGGATTACTACAATCCGGGACATACGGGTATTAGCTGAGCGCAGTTCAAACCTATAACAGACGTAAATGTTTTTTGAGTCAAATTTATAGCAGATCTTAATACAAAATTATAGCGACAGCCGCTGTGTTTCAGATTAGGACAAATAGCAAGCTCATCTCAAATATTTAGCATTCAAGCTTAGTTTGCTGAATGAATAGTCACAACATGTTTTAAATGACATATTTTTTTATTAAAGAAAGTATACAAAAATTGTTTATTATTTTTATATTTTTTATTGTATTTTATAAAAATTATTTTATATAAAAAATTTTAAAACAAAAAATATATTTTATTAAATCATTTTACAAATCCTTCAAAGTATTGCTCAAAAGCACTATAATATACAAATTGTTTTCTCAAACATTGAGTGAATATTTAATTAAATCATTTTTATAATTAAATGTTTTGATTCTTCTCTTTTTTAACACTCATCTCATGTATAGTTTTATAAACATTTGGGACAATAAATCACTGATTATATTGTTTACGATTTAATGGTTTTAATGTTCTTCGAATTGAAAGCGAAAAATATTAAACAATTGATTTCTACACAATTATAATTATAAAAGTTGTTAGTTTCAAATTAATCTATAATTCAATAGAAAGCTATACATTTGCAAAAGAAAATACTTTTTTTTGAAAAAATGATATATTGATGTCCAGTTTATTTTGTGATTGTATCCAAGGACTAATTAATCATAAATACAATGAATTATTTGCCTTCAAATCTTTTGTGGCAATGAATCGATTCATTGAGTATTTGCTAAAACTTTGTTTGTAAAAAGTTTAACTTAAATATTTAGATAAATCGCTGCTGGAAAGAGTTAGCAACAGTCTTGGTCTTAAATATTTAGTTCGAATAATTTATTGAAATTTGAGTAAATTTTGGAAAAATGTTGAAAATTGATATTTCATTAAACCTGAGATATAATTATGTGTTTCTGATGTTTTTAATTTTAAATTTGAATTTTAATACGATTTCGAGTGAAACAAATGTCACGGATTTGATACCAAAGGGTATTTCGGCGGCAAATAATTATTTCGCATTCAATTTGTTAAAAGTGTTGTCGGATGAGAACAAGAATGTGCTGATCAGTCCTTTCAGTTTGAGTACAGTCTTCAATATGTTATACTTTGGAGCGAAAGAGCGAACAGCGGAGGAAATTGAAGATGTCTTTGGTTTACGGCTCGTGAATCTCACAAAACAACAAATGGGAGTCCAATACAGACAACTACTCAATGATTTGATTGGAAAAAATTCGAGTGCTTTACAATTGTCTGCAGTGAACCAATTGGTGGCACAAAATCGGAATCCAATTCTAAAGGAATACTCACAGGAATTGAGTGATTATTTCAATTCAAGTATACAAAGAGTGGATTTCTTGTTCAAAGCCGATGAAGCCGTCCAACAAATTAACGAATGGGTATCGAACAGCACTCGAGGAAAAATAGACAAGTTGTTGGAACAACCATTGAGCCCATTAAGCGTATTAGTCCTTCTCAATGCTGTCTACTTTAAGGTAAGCCTTATTTCAAAACCAAAGTCTCATTAAAATAATTATTCAATAAAATTCTGTTCATAAAAATGTAGCGAAAAAATTACCGATTGTTTGAATTTTAATACAATTTTTCAGAAATATTGATAAATGTATTTAATGGTAATTATATTATACTTTGCGATAGTTTTCATTAAAGTCAGTCGAAAATGAATTTAATGATTAAGTATTAGTACAGAAAAGATACAGTTTTAATAGAAATGCTTTTTTCTTGGCTTTAATTTATTGCCATTGCGTTTGACATACCTTTAGGGCCAATGGAGGGAACGGTTTTTAAAATGGGCCACAAAGGAGGAAGATTTTCATACTTTAAATAAAGTGATCAAATTGCCCCACATGAAACTCTCCTATGCTTTCAATTACACAACACTTCCACATCTCTACGACAGCCAACTCATTGAACTTCCATACAGTCATGTTTCTCACTTATCCATGTATATTTTGCTACCGGTCAGAGGCACAGCCATTCGAGAGGTCAGCGCTCGACTCAATGTCGATCTGTTTGAGGAGGCAATCGCTAATATGACTGTCACTAACGTTAGAATAATATTGCCCAGGTTCAATATTTCGTCATATTTTGAATTGAAGAGCGCTTTGCAAGAGTTGGGAATAAAGCAAGTGTTCACATATAAGTCAGACCTGTCCGCTATCGACGGAACCAATTATTTGCATATTTCAGAGATATATCACAAAACGATTCTTGAAGTTAATGAAGAGGGAAGTGAAGATGTGCCCGCTTCTGGTCTGACGACACAAACCAGAGGGTTGTTCGGTCGCTATCGCAATGTGCCTGTATTTAGAGCTGACCACCCATTCCTATTCTTTATCAGACACCAAAGTACTGGTAATTTACTGTTTGCAGGCGTTCTCAACAAACCATAACTAAAGATCAAAACTATGTTTGTTTTAAATATTATTAAAATATTCATAAAAGAAAATAATAATTAGAATAATAATTGTTTAGAAAAATCGTTAAATTTTTCTATAATTATATATTTCATAATCAAAGAGAAAAGAAATCATTTTTTAAACAGAGTTTAATAATGAGTTTTATTTTCGTGAAACCAAAAGAAACCAAAACTTAATATTTTTTCGGAACTAGAATTCAATGACTTTTTGCAAACTATTAGAGTTTTAGAGAAAAATGGTTTAATTAGTGCTCAAAGATATAAAATTAAATGCTTTTGATTTGTGAGTATTTATTAAATTCGCAAAATTCATAATCATTCAGCTTTTGTCAGACTTATTAATTTATGGATCGCTTTTGAAAAATTGTTCTGTCTTATAATTGACAACATAAATCCTAATCGCATAAAATCTGCTCCAGTTACAATTAATAACATTGCTTTATTTAATTTATTCGAGCACATATTCAATTAAACTTTGGAAGTGAATTAAATAAAGTATTTTTAAGTTGTAACAAATAATAATATAATACATATTATAGACTATATTATACCTCACATATCGCATAAATCAGGAAATTGAGTCTAATCTCTTTGATTTGAAGCAATAATCTTCAGAAAACAATCATATTAAGAAATTAGATCCGTCGGCATTTTTTCACAATCTTTTCACATCCTAGAGCCAATTTGTAACTAGAACTTGCCTCTAGCCAACCTTGGAATAATTTTTTTTATTGCTAAAATCAATTTCTATTGTATTATATCTGATGGCTGTTTGTTATAAATAAATAAAAGAATAATTGAAGCTTTGATTTATCACAGAATAAAATTTATTAATTCATAATATTTTTCATTTAAAAAATATAAATATGGACTACAAATCAGTTTTCATTAATATATATATAGTTTTCCCAAAAAGTATTTTATCAGTCAATTGAATATTTGATAGCATTTTATTCATTCAATTAATTCTCTGATCCGTTCATTAATTGAAAACTCATTTTGTTTAATCAAATCGTGATTTCATTGAAAAATTTTCGCCGAATTTCTGAGCAAAAGATAATTTTTCTCTCAACGCTTTACAGCGTATTACTTAAAAGAGCCTTAACACTATAATTCTGTCGTGCATTTTGTCCACAGATTCTCATGAATTTCACGACTGAAATAATTTTCCGGTAATTTTAACATTAATTTCATTTTGTTTGATAACAAAACCTTCGAAATAATTTGTAATTTAATACACTTTACATAAATATATATAAAATTCTTATTATATAAAACGATTGAGTCATTTGATGATATATTTTCAGTTAAATTATTGTTAAATCTCTTCAGCCTTTTGTCTAAAACCGCAGAGAAATAAAATGTAAGGAATTTGCCATTAATTAGGATTTTTGTGGTCTTTTGGCACTCAATTGTTTCAGTCATTCCCAACACTTGTCGTTCGCTTCAAAGTATTTCAAATATTAATTGGGTTTAAGAAATAATTCTAAATATAAATAAATAAATAATAATATAAACACTTTAAACACTTTACAATCATTTGTCAAATACTAGCATTAATTGGAAAACAATAATCAATTAATTAATAATTATTAATATTATAACAAAATTTCAATATTTTTAAATGAATTTCAATAAAATGTGAAACTCATTAATAGTTTTATATTAAATAATAGCTATAAATACGAATAACTTTTTGATTAAAACTGAAGATAAAAGTGTTTGTTTGGCAGTGATTCTAACTTCAGTTACAAATTAACAATTGTTTTGAGGGCTCAACCAATGGCCGGCCATCTAATAGTGGTCAACAGGCGCTCTCAAATTCATCGGAAGAACTCTGGTCTTCCCTCTGTTGTTGTTGTTGTTGTTGTTGTTGTAGGAATTGCTGTCTTCTCCTGAAATTGAAGAATTCTTCTTTAAGGGCCGCACAGCGCACGTCCGGGTCTTCATTTCTACGTCTTGAAGGAACGGTTCCGTAAACCTCAGAATCACTGAACGGTCCTCTGGCCTGTTGTTGTTGCTGTTGATATCTGTACTGTCGGTGCTGTTGCTGCCATTGGCGCCATCTTTGCTGCTCTCGTCTTAACTTTTCGATGAGTTCTGCTTCGAGCGGAGAAATCGAATCGAATTCATAGTTCTCGTCCACAGAAACGTCTAAGGGTTCCATTGGAGGCGCATAGGAGGGGAATATGGGCTCAGAATGTGGTGATTCGATGGCTGCTCTGTTCGGTGGGTAACTGGATGACAGATATGACTGTTTTGATGGCACTCTTTTAGGATACTTGATAGCTGCCGCCGAAGTGGAACTGGCGCTTATGCCCGAACTCTGGCCAGGAGATGTCGATGACTGTAGCACTGAGGACAGGGTTCTACTCGCGATACCAGAGCTACTACTCGTTGTCTTATCGATTATATTAGAGGACGACTGGGTTTCACTTCTGGGCGAGTCTTGGAATGAGTCTCCTCTTGAATGTGACATTGAAGTCGTTTTGCCCGACCCGTCGTGACCAGAGCTACCTCGACCTGAAGACATACTTGTCATACTGGTCCTACTGGGCGGGTGTGGCGCTCGATATCTGATTGTATTGTGGTTATCGTCGTCAAAAACTTCAGTGTCATCAGCAAAGCGAACGGGTGTTTCATTACGTCGGCGCTGTCTTAGCAGTGATTCCGGTGTTTCCAACAGTTGTTTGTCGACCGGTGTCTCCGACGGAGTTTGTAATGAAGTTGGAGTTTGAAAGCCTTTAAATAGTTTCTCATTATTAATCAATAAATAAACAATTGAAACATTGGAGACATACCCTCCTGTCTGTAGGGCGAGGCTCTGGCCAATAGCATACCACTCCTCACTTTTTCGACTGCACCCAACAGTTTGTCTCGAGTATAAGTGAAGGGCTGGTCGTTTGATGAACCACTACTTCCAGTTGTGTCGAATTTGCTCTTTGGTTCTGTTACTCCAGAGAGTGGTGACGGAGGCGGTGGTGGCGCTGCTCTTGGCTTTTTAAACACCATTTTTGGTGGTGCACTGAAACGCATTTCATCACTTTCTTCGGCAAATACTTTGGTTGGTTTGCGAGGCATCTGCTTATAAATAGGGGGCACTCCTAACAAATCACGGGGCAGTGGAACGTTTTGATATGGTCTGGACATCGCTCGGGCAGATATAGTGGGCACACCTTAAATGTAATATAAAACAATTAGTGATTGAATGCTATAATCAGTGAATTTCTGTCAAACCTCTGAGCATTTGATTCTCATTATTAATATTGTGTTGAAAATGCTGTTCATTCCTCCAAATACTAGGATCGGCGCCTTCTCTTTCCTGAGAGGAGCGATACATTGGCGACATATGAACCGAATCATATATAGCTTCGGGAACTGTCTCTAAAAGAAGTGGACCTCGATTAATGGGACGAAAGTTGGGCTGACGCGACGGCATAGGAACTGTTGCCCTCAATTGAGATACGGAATGGTTTTGGTTTTGTCGGTGCAGGTGCTCATGAATAGGACGCAGTGCCGGCAGCTCTTGCAGATGTGACCGCAATGAAGCAGAGGATATCATAGGAATGGCTGCAGACGACCGTTCGAAAGATGATGACGTCTGTCGAACAGAACTTAGCTCCTGATCCATAATTAACGAATCAGGCGGTAGTCCCGGACCCGGAGAACTTGTCCGGAAGCGGGTATCACGAGGTCTATAGACTTGAGAAATATTATGTCCCGAACGAAACGAATATGACTGAGGACTGAATGATTGGTTGGGATGTGAACGGGACGGAAGTGACTGATGTGTTGACGAGCGACTGATAAATGATTGGTGATATCTATGAGATGGAAACTGGATTTGATGGTTGGGCCCACTCTGACCGCTACCATCGCTTCGGAAACTCCCTCTGACGCTGGCCTGATTGGAAGGGGTCAGGTCATAGTTGTGCGTATGGTCGTCATAATATCCATGTTTGACAAACATGTGTTGGCCCTTCACAACAAACTTGCCGTCGGAAGTTCTACTAATGGAGCCTAAAGGCCGGGAATACTCCATCTCAACGTTGTAGCGGACATTCTTCATAGCTCTTCGTCGCGCAGGCGGTGAAGACGAGACTCCGACAGTTCTCCAATCGGTGGTAATCTCTTCGAATGACTGAACTCCAAGGGGTGAACTATCACGTCCGGCCACATGTCTGGGCTCAGTTGGTCGTCGTTGAAGACGGTGTGCACCGAATCTTTGCAAAATACGTCTAATCAATAACTGAATTAAACCTGATACTCCGCTTTTCGCACGTCTGCAACGAACCACAACATAATAAGCAATTATTGACCGCCGACTCTGGCCGTAGCCCGAGCTGGGACTGGACGGGACGACAACTTTACAGTGATTTTGTACTTTTGTTTAGTGAGTTATTCTTAACTTATTTTTTTGCGGTGCAGTGAAAGTGTTTCGGCAAAGCATTGGGAAAATGGACGGGAATTCCTCTCTAATCCTAAACTAAATTTTTGAGTTATCGTCTGAACTTTGAACTAGGTAATCATTCTCCAGATTCTTATCACTTCGATAATGAAAAATCGAATTCGAGTTAATATCTGTGAAAAATCGATTGACTTTTGTTTTTGACTAATATTTGATTGATTTTACTTATAATTGATTTTTTTTGTGAGAAGAGTCAGTGCGAGCGATACCGAAGCCTTTGGTTTGTTAGTTGCGTGCAAACAGTGGTGAAGATTAGTAGAAAGAGTGAACTCTTACCCAACAGACTTCCCGGAGTACCTAAACTACAAATTATATCGTCGTGAGCTGTGATGGCATTCATTCGCACAGATATCACAACAGAGACCACAGCCGACAGAAGACAGGAAAAGATAAAAAAGAAGAAAAGAATTTTGTTAGTAAAGTGTTTAAGACTATAGAGTAAAAGGTCAGTTCGTAAACGAGGGAATCGCATGCATGAAGTGATGGCAACTTTGGTCTCGTTGGCCATCAATGCGATCAATCACCTCCTGATTTGCTCCGTTGTTGGAATGGCAGCCAATAGTGACAGAAGAAAAGACAGAACAGAATGAGATATGATTTGAAAAAAGAGCCAAGAAGTTTGTTTGTGTACATCATTGTTGTGAAAAACTCATCAAATATTGCAGTCTAAACAATTAGGGTAATGGCCAAACTCACATCAACTGGGTCAAACTTATTTTTAAAATTCTACTCTCAAAGGAATTGGTATTCATTGGTGAGAATGCCATAAGCATTTCATAAATGAATGGTAGTATAATCCAGGAATAAATTTAAATAGAAATAGAAAATTGTAAAGATATCACCTTTTATATTGAGTTTAGAGTTTGGTCATTAAAACAAATGCTTATTTTATTTGATGTGTAATGTAACCGATTTGATGCCTGTCCTCAATAAAGAGTGTAATACTTACTGTTTCAAAGGCACTGGACTGTCAACATGTGAATGGTGGCCACCATTGACGCCATCCATTACCGGACATGTGACCATCATATAGGCTAAGACCAGAATTAGATTGTTATTGAGTTATAAATAAAGATCAGAACAACTTTTTGTGACAATAAGTGTTCGAAATATAGTTTTTTATGTAATGTTTGTGTAAATAAAAGACATAACAATAAAGTAAATCATTGAAACCTTTTTCCATTTTTCTCCGCTTCCTTTTATTACATATTTTTACGACACAGACGGACAGCACAATAGCCGTTACAAAGAATAGAACACTGCCTACAATTCCAGCAGTAATTGCACGGGCACCTTTTATGCCATCACCCGGTCCTATTCAACAAATATAAAAATGTGATTAATTGAGAGTCAGAGCAGATGTCAATTATTTAAAATTCTTATCAGATATAAGTACCGGAAATTTTGTACTCTAACGGTTCGCTCACTTCTCCGTTGCCTAATATAGAGTAAGCCCACACTCGGAACGTATATTTTGTACCCGAATCCAGGTTTTTGACTGTAATTCGAACTCATATTTCAGATTCAAGCAGTGATATGCATGCAATCGATTTGGTAATACCTAAAAAGGCAGTGTCTTTGGCAATGGGTTCACTATATTGCCAGCGACCATCCTCCTCTTTGAATTCGATGCGATAGTAGGCGACGGCCACTGATTTATTTATCGGCGGTAACCACGATATCACCCATCCCTGAGCCATCTTCTCAATTGACACGTTTCGTGGCTGTCCTGGTTTGGGTCCTACAGAGGTTGGTGCCGGTGATGTCGGATCATCAGTGGGAATACCTGTGCAAGCATGTGGTGTTGTTTGGGTTGTGGGCAAACATTTGTGGCAACAAGTGCTCAGCCAGAGGTCAAAAGCAGCAAAACATCGCATTCAAAGTGCATTCACTAATTTACTGCTCAACCATTTGAGATGCAATACATGCGAACAGAACAGAATATCTTTTCCCAAACACCAACTAATTTAACACAATTGTTATGATGTTCTTTCACTCGACTAATAGCTGGAGCATTGGTGGAGTACTGACTATTGAACTACAAGTCTATCAAAATGCATGCTTAATAAAGTGGAAACTTTCATAACACAACTACTCTTAATTCTTAATGTATAAGCGGTTCGGTAGTGAAGAGACGAAAAGGCTATAAAAAGAGTTCACTATTTCACTAAAAAATTATTATTTTGCCTATTGATGCGCTCGAATACCAGCCCTTTATTTAATTGATCGGCAATTCATGCATAACTAAATTTGTCTGAAGAATATCTACTCTTCTCTATGGGTTATATCTACTATTCATAGAGCACTTGAATGTTTTCAGTGAAACTGTAGAGGAAAGGAAACTCTCCTTTTCTTCGCACAAATAACAGAAGAGTAGATCTCTTCCTCTCAAAAGTGATACACAATAGGAGTGGAAGACTGCAGTAAAAGGATTGTGGAAATACACTGAAATTGTGAGGTATGAAAGCCTAGGCTTAGCTTTTAAAGTGCAGTACTTTTTTAGCGATTCAATTAAAGGGAATTTTGTGCACCACTGCATATTTATAGCCCCAGCAGTTTTCTACCCATTGTTCACAACTTTATCAAAATCTTATTAACTTTTTTCTCAGTTCTATGCTATTCTATACTATTCTGTTCCTTCTTTTCTTTGCTCCTTTTCTTCGGTATAAATATTATTCGCTGTCTTTTTAAAAGAGATTATTCACAAAAACTTATTTTTCAGGAATACTTATTATCATTATCGAGGCATAAAATAAAACCAACACTTTTTATACCACAAAAAAATCCTGAATAAACCTACAAATCATTATTTGTGTGTATAGTAATCTCAGCTAATTTGAGATATTATTTGTTTTAATCATATTTTTTCAATTTTCAAGTGTAAACTGATTAATGTTTTGGGAAACCCTTCAAAAAACACTAAATCTACAAATAATTTGAGAATAGTTTGAATCGTACCATACGTAATTCAAATTAGGGATGGCCAAGGGAGTTGGCCTCTTACCCCCTAGAGTCGAAAATGTTGGTAACCCCCCCCCTAGATTTTTTCAAAATAAAACATTACATGAACACCCCTGCCGCCGACCGAAGGGAGGCGGCAAATTTATTACCTTGGTCCCCATGTGTGGTTTTTAACTACATTTACGAAGTATGTAGTATATAGTTTTGTCGTTCTCCCCCGCCCGC
>JAQGCS010001047.1:0-15973 GCA_034702105.1 Fuscozetes fuscipes
GAGAGAGAGAGAGAGAGAGAGAGAGAGAGTGAGAGAGAGAGAGAGAGAGAGAGAGAGCAGATGCTGCATGCTGCATAACTGATACATAAAATGCAAAAACAATGAAAGACTGGATTTGGGAAAAGCGTGTTATTAGTTAAGCGCGAAATCGCATCGAAGTTAACCGTATTTGGATTGGAATGTATTGCACGCAATGTGTGCACAAAACGCAACCATCGGTTCCTCTCGAACACAATCTCATTACTTGTTGTGTAATCACACAATACGGCACAGGTGTGGATATGTAATATCATGTTGGAGGGCGGAATTCACTCAATTTGAAGAGTCCTGTAGTACTCCGTGAGACTGTTCTTACATGTGTTGGCTCTCAAAAAATAATAACTTATTTGCGACCAAACAAAGTATTTCATCAAAAGCTCGTTCTGTTGGCCATCACTTATGATAAGCAGAAACAGCGAAATGCGAACAAAATGTTCTCAAATCGATTCAATTGAATGAAAAATCGTGACTAAATTGGGCTCGTCTTCCATCGCACGCATTTTGCATAATATCATAACAAATAACTCAATGCTCTCATCTGAACATGATCACATTAAACAATGACCAGCACAACCTTATTGTCAACACAACGACTCAAAACCAAACATTCTCTCAACTTTTCAAAACTCAAAAGTTAGTCAAATCTCTCTCTCTCCCTCTCTCTCTCTCTCTCTCTCTCTCTCTCTCTCTCTCTCTCTCTCTCTCTCTCTCAATCGTAAAATTGATTGATCAAGTCAAATTTGGTTTAAAAAGTAATTTGTTGTGCTTGACTTTTGATGAGTTCAATGGTTTTGTCATTAGTTTTAAATTTTGATTAAATAATTGTTTAAACAAATTTGAATAAATGATTAAATAAAGTTTTGAATATTTTATCCCAAAAGTGAAATATCCGGTTGTGTTTATGATTAGCGTTAAATAAATTGATTTTTCAAAATTGATGAGCAAATAAGAGTCGGGTACTTCTCTACAAGAATAGACTCATAACTAAAAACAGTAAAAAATGTTATGTATGTGAAGTTGAAAGTTGCAAAAGTCACGTATTTTACAAGTATTTATTCATTAATCAATCATATTTATAATCACGCAAAACATATGAAATCTTAATTTTTGAATCTTGCAATTTTTTCGATTAGTTTATAAATTCAAATCTTTATTCATATGCAATAAATTAATTTCAAATAAAATAAAAAACTTTATAATCGTTTAAAGCATTCATTTTCACCTCTGATTTAATCGCAATATTTGTTAAAAATATATAAAATATTTAAATTCGTTTAAAAATAAAATATTTCAAACATAAAGAAGAAAAACATATTTTGTTTGAAAGATAGAAAACTTATGAAATATTGAGTTTTATTAGATATGAAATCTTAAAACATAACAAATAAATACCTTATAGTCTATAATATTATAAGTTATGTTATGTATGAATATATATGTTTAAAAAGTGTAGTGCAAAGTGCGTGAGGCGTCGGAATAAAGTGCACATCACTGTTGTTTCGGCATCAAAATTACAGCCCCGGCTATATATGTCGGCGTCAAATTGCAAAGGACTTGGAAAAATCGGACACGCGAGTTATGTGCTGGGAACTATGCGATCCGGTGTCGGAATCAACTATCAATTCAAGTTTATGCCACACTCTCTCCATTTCTCTTGTTTTTACACTTTTTTAACTTAAGACTTGCTTTTATTCAAACCATCTTTTCTTCCATTAGTTTCCTTTCATTACTTGAGTCGTCTCTTTGATGGTCCAAAATATTAATACAATTCTGTTAAAATCGTTTAATCCAATTCCCATTTCATTTAAAAAATAAGTAGCTTATATGTTCACAATTTTGCATCATAATCAATTCGTTAATACAAGCAAGATAATTTTAAAGTCTTATAAATAATTAATTTGAATATTTTGACAGTTGTGTGATTCCCAAACAATCCACAATATAGTTCCAAAATCATATTTCAAAGATATTTGTTTCAGAGGCTTCATTCATAAACCAACTGGTTTAAAATCATTTGGTTTATTATTTTTATTCTGATTATTTAAAATAAAGTATGAGTTCTTCCCTATTTTCACAATCAAATTCAAATGAAGGTCGAAAAATCTATTTTGTTTGTGCTTTAAGACCTTGTCAATGATACCGGTGTCTAATTAATTAACGAATGAAAATGATTTTTTGATTTTGATGACGACAGAGAATATTGAAGAAGGAATCGGTGTTTGAGAAAACAGTGTCTAACTTTATGTTGAATGTGAGCAAAATAGAGAGAACAGCATTCACTTGAATTCGACTTCAATTTAAATATTAAAATAAAATTCGCGTTTCCTTTAGAATTGAGAAAAAATAATTTTAAATTGATTGCAATAAAATGTTATGTCATAATTTGACAGCAATTGCAAGTTAATTTAGCAATTATTTAATGAATTATCTACTTTTTCTTTAATGATTTGCAGACGAAAAAATCAATGAATGAAAATAAATTTGAAGTTATTTTCAATCAATTGATAATAAGTAGTATTTTAAAGACAATTATTTGAATTATTCATTAGTTTTTTATTTAAATTATTTTATGATTTTATAGCAATAGTAGTGTTTGTCTAAAGTTTTGAGGCATAGGAATGCAAATTACTATTAACACCTCCATGAAAATAGAGGGTTTTGTCTTTCAATACCCTCCAATTTGATGGGGGAGGGCAGGCATTGAGGATTGCCATCACACAACTGATATACACTTTTGAAATTTAATTTGGTGGCTCAGGTCATATAATAGCATAGCTCTTAGCTTTAATAAAGTCGTAGAGCTGTAAAGCGTTGTTTCCATTGCACAGGAATTCAACTCAAATATATTCTCTGATACTATCGCGGGAAGAATATTAAAGGGCTCACAACTTGAGGTTGTAGTCTGTCCACAGTCGTATCGCCCATCAGCTAATACGCCTGCATTGCCACCATCACGACCTGTGCCGGCATTATATGCCGATACATGAAATTATCAAATAGTCTTCTGACACTCAGAGCCGGTTTCTTACATCTTATGCCTTCATATTATATGCCATATCATTGTCTCAATTCATAAATCTATTAATTCAGACGAAACTTCAACTTTTTCAACAATTAGATGCAAGAACAAATTTTGATTCAATGTTTGAATAAGGTTTGATTGCAATGCTTTTGCATTTTATTTATAACTGACTAAAATAAAATTATCCAGATGATCATGAACTCAAACTCAATTTAATTGAGTACTCAATCAAAGTTCAAAGTTACCCGAGATTTGAAGTGATCTTTGAAATTATAAATTCATAAGAATTACCTGTTCGTTTTCTCATCAATTATTTGATTTCTCAATTTGTATTCAAAATTAGATATTTTGTGTTTTTTTCGCTGAATTTTTGTGAATTCTCTCAATTTTGGAAAACTATTTTCAAAACTCAATTTAAATTTTAAAATAAGTTATCTTTCTTTTGACTTAAGCAAAGAAAAAGAAATTGTTAATTATGTTAACAAGTTTTAAGAATTTATCCACTTTTTCATTACATAAAATTGACATAAAATATGATTTATTATTTTAAAACATGACTTCGCTTTTCCAACAACTTTCACGACATGCAAGAGTTGATTAATATTTTGATAAATTTTCCAGTTTATGATCTGGTCATTAACATCACCCAACAAACCAAATATATTCATAGATAGTAATGAAACAAATTGTTTCAAAATATCAGAGAGAGAGAGAGAGAGAGAGAGAGAGAGAGAGAGAGAGAGAGAGAGAGAGAGAGAGAATCAATTCACAGATGAAATGATTCGTATATATCATTCTTTTTGACAGATGTTTGTTATGATTTACGATTTACAATTGAAAAATTTTATGCAAGCTAAATTTTTTGAATATTTGGGGAAAGCAACACAAAAATATCACTTTTTGTGTGAAAAGTTTTTATTATAATAATAAGAGAGAAAATGGTATTTATTGTAACAATAAAAATAAAATTATTATTTAATGAATAGTTTAAGTTATTTCTGAATGCATTGAAAATTAGTGTTTTGTGTGCATTACATGAATTGGTTGGGCTATTGTTCAGACATAAGTTTGTAGTGTCACTCAATTTAGAGTCGTATTGAAAAGAGTATCTCAATCTCGAAATTGGCTGCTATTCTGTGCGTTTGTCTCATCCTGTCTATTGAGTGGGACAATAATGACAATAACATTTTGCTCGTGAAGACGATTTTTTGGACTCATTGGGAGCATTGGCGCACAGGAAACTCAATTGTGAGCCACACCCGCCTCTATAAGGCCTGTAAAGCTTAACCGGAAAACGAGCGTTGTTTCAGGTAATTGCTTTGTGACACGAGATCACCGCCACTGAGGACTCACATTGGCTCACATCGACTCTTCATTTGTTTGAATGGCTCTCAATTAGAATATGGGCTCAACTCCACGACTAATAGCGGACACAAACAAGTTTGACACTGAGGTGCACAGCATTACACAACCGCTCTATCTGTGTATCTGTTGAGCTCCACCTAAGCCTAAAACCTATTACATAAGTTTAGACAATAACCGGTAACCCCTACTGATGTCAGTCTCTAACAAATGATGACTTATTCGTCGCTATTTATTATAATTTAAAATTAAAAAGCTTTAAATGATATGACTTTACATTTAAATTACTCCTTATTTGTTATTTTAATAAATAAATTTGGAATTGGCCAGGACTAAATTAGTTTAAAAGTTGTTTTAAAGCCCTGAGGAAATCACAGACTCAGCCATGCATTGGATAAATGCATTTTTCAATAACTAATGGGAACGGCTTTCAATGCAAATACTGTCACACGTTATATGAAAACTAATATAATAGTCTTCTTTGTTGATCAAAGACTTTCAATCAAATCAAATGTTATGTAATTTAATCTAATTTGTAGTCAAAGTCTAATGAATTGACTTCAAGGAAGTTAACACTAATTTATTGAAAAATTAGACACTTTTTATCCCAACTCTATATTTATGAGAGGAATAAAAAGTGGGACTGATTTTAGCGAATTGTGTCGATTAACACTTTAGGGAACAATCATTAGTTGTACCGTTGATTAGTTGATTACTTCTTTTCGTAAGTCGACTTACCATATAATGATGTCAATTAAGAGCCTTAACTCCATTAACTCTCTCATTACCGGCATTAGAGACGCACTCAACTCAACTCATTAACAGTTGCGTCGCCTATTAATTACATTTGACAATAGGTTGCCATCACTTCTCTCATAATAAGCCAACAGTTTTACTCTCGAAGGCAATCATTAGCTTAAAACTTAATTTCATATATAATAGTAATTAGAGTTTGTTTAGAATATAATCAAAAGTTAAAAAGAAAACAAACAAAAAGAAGAATAAACAGCTTATTATCAGATGAAGCAAAGCCGTGACCCATAGCCTAATGTTGAATAAGAAGAACAACGCCACTATTGCACTGCCATTAACTTACTTAATATTATTAAGAGATAGACTTCTCAACTGTCATCAAATGCATTAAAGGACAGCCTCTTAATCTCATTCTGGTCTCTCTTTTCTTCATTAAAAGTTTTATTAAAACATTTGCTCGCATTTCGTTTTCATTAACTATTGAGATGTTTTCAAAAGACGACTCAAATTCACTTTAATATTCATTAGTCAACTGTACTCTCACTTAATTATACTCATAAACACTCAGTTATTGGTTTCTTTATTTTTGGCAATTAACTCATCTCTCTATAAATGTTAACAATTGAGATAAATCTTAACTCTTATCTAATTATTATATTTTATATTATTTTATTTTGAAATGTTTTTTATCAGACATGATCTAGGCATTTTTAAAATTGTTGATATAACTTATGTTCATTTGTTTGTATCATTATTTTTTTAACTGAATATTTCAATATTGCGATGAATTTTTCATTTCATTCTTTAGAAAATTATTTTTTATTACCGAAAAACAATTTATTTTATTCTTTTGTTTGTCGAACAAAATGTTAAAAATTGTGTCTAAACTTTTGAAGCAAATGTTAATAATCGGAGAGAAACTAAAGTTTACGGTTTCCATGAATTTTCTTGAAAGCCGTCGAATAATTGAATTTTAAAATCTAATTGAGATCTCAATTGTTTTGCATTTCATTTCAATTCAATTTCGAATAAATTTTACGATTGAATGAAAACTTTTATCTCAAATCCACTGCAAAACAATATTTTGATAGCAATTGTCTGCGAGTTTACAAACGCTTTCAAATAAATGATTTGATTGAATTAATTCATATTTTGTTGAATTTTTAACAAAATAAAAGTAATTTTTCAAAATATTGGACACAATAAGCCAAATTGAACCATGCAATACCATGCAATACATTTCAATAACAACAACATTGCAGCGAACAGTGCAGTGTTGGGCACAACACCTACTTTCACCTCTAAATTGTATCATCCAGTCCATATGCCGCTCTTAGCGGTACATCAAGTGCTAAAACATTGTTACCTAGATGCACATTAACGAATGAGTTGAGTCAATAAAAATTGTATACTTGACGTCATATGACGTTTACAAAGAGATCAAAGATAATGGTTAAGAACTGTTGGGCAAATAGACATGGGTCGGGAGCGCCATGAGGGCGGTACCAATTCATTTGACAGCCCATTAAATGCAATTCTATGCGAGGAATGGATATAGGATTTGTATGAAAAGTTCTGCCTATCAATAGAGTGTTTGCTACTGTTTTAGCCGAAGTCAGCACAATTGGCCTGTCCTTACTTCTGTTGACTTGTGTTAAATCGCCTGTGCTTTGAAAGCTGTCCGCTTTTACAATACACTTACTCGAAGACAAATATTGAAAACTTGATTCAGTGTTTTGTTGAGATATTCTCACAATTGTCTCATTTGTTCTTTGGATTTGTGTTTGTAATGAATTCAAATTGTGATAAACTTAAATAAGCAAAGCATTTATCTACTGACGGATGAATTCTCATGCTATGAATGTACTGTTGATTATGAAAATGTTAAGCAATGAAAGTTCCAACAGTTCCAATGGATCATCAGGAGAAGTTGTCGAAAATCCCAAAACTTTTGGTTTCAGCGTTAAAGAGATTTTAGACCTGCCATCAAATAAAGCCAAGAATAATAACAATGACTCAGATTCTAGTTCTGTGACAAACAGTGCTTCTAAAGTGACCGGATTGGAGGCCAAAACTGAGAACGGTCTTTCATCACCTCCAGCAAATCCCGCAGCTTTTCATCCCGGCCTTTACTCCAGTTCAAATATTTGTGATAATCCTTATGCCCGATGTCTACCCCCATATGGTCTGTTTGGTGGACCGACATCTTTGGGTCGCATCAATCCGGCACTAGTAGGCCGTTTGGGTCCTTCCAGTGATCCAGATGACCATGATCTCGATGGCGATGATGTGGATGACGATATGTGTTCTTCAGATGGCGATGAAGACCGAAATTGTAGCGATAGTGCAAAAAGTAACTCAAGCAGTAAGTTTCAAACTACTCATTACTTTCATTTGATTTCAAAACCTATCGATTATTATATTTAATGATTTAATTGTTAGTCAATAAGCGTTTGAGTAAATAATTGTTTGTGAGATAAACGCTTTTAACAGTTGGAACAGTTGTGAGACTTTCCACGATTTCCTAATCGATAAGCAATTAGTCTTCAATCAAATCAAAATCAAATATAATTTATTTTTAATTAAATAATTATTTGGAAAAACGATTGTTTTGATGTATAATTTGGTTAATCAAATCAAAAACCGCTGCGATCGACAATTAATATACAATTATAGTCATGCGTTGCGTTTGTGGTGTTCCCAATTGTAGGAGTCGTTAGAGCGTAAAGTAGTCCTAATTTCTCTCTCATCCAAACAATAAATATTGTTTTGACTCACTTTTGACAAACAATTTATTAAAATTCAGTTTCGCTTTCGATGTGAGCGCAGCATATGATAAGCAAAGGCCGAACTCTCGCCCGTTGGCCACAGACACCGTAAGAGCACACCTGAGAGCACAGGTTATGCTACATATGCGGTGCGGTTGCCTTTTGATTGCTTTTCCGTCTACAGAGGGACTGTGGTGGGACTTCATCACTAATTTTATAGCGTATGGGGCAATAAAACCATTTAAAATCGATTTTGTTGGTCCAAAGCCTTAATTATTTTATTACTCTATTCTATATATGACTCTCGCTTTCATAGGTGTGTGTCCTTCAGGTA
Source organism: Fuscozetes fuscipes (assembly GCA_034702105.1). Classification (NCBI taxonomy): domain Eukaryota; kingdom Metazoa; phylum Arthropoda; class Arachnida; order Sarcoptiformes; family Ceratozetidae; genus Fuscozetes; species Fuscozetes fuscipes. The sequence goes on from JAQGCS010001047.1 coordinate 8,279, forward strand.
TAATAATATTCGTTTAGCTTTAATTCCTTAAATCTGGTCTTAAATTTCAAATTAATTACTTGCGTCCGACTTATCGCCAAATTATCTTTGATTCTAAGCGCGTGTTTTCAGCACTGGCTTCCGATTTCCCAAAGGACTCCACTATTCATTCTGACTGACCCTTTACTTCAAGCCTTTATTCTCTTTTCTTTCAAAAAATTCTTCTAATTCTCCAAAATTCTAATGAATTTGAAATCCGAAGAAACCACACAAAGTATAACAATTGAGTACCAGCCGGTCCTTACAATTGTTTTGTTATAAGTCATAAATAAAGGTTATGTGTATGAAAATCTAATCTAGACCACTTTTGAGAACTATTCAATTCATAATTGAAATATTAAATTCATGTTTGAAAATAGCAAATAAAATATTGAGGCAAGTGTTCAAAGAATCGATTATTCAATAATTCAATGTTTAAAAGTCGAGCAAATGTTTCGTTTGTATTATAATGATTAAAGTCGTAAACTTTTATCGCAAATAATAGGATCTGACAGTTTTATTGCACAAATTCATATTCAAATCGTTTTAATAGAATTTTATATTTAGAAATAGAAATGAATTTTTCAAACTTTGAGTGAATATTAAATAATTATTGAAAATTCAGAACAACTGATCAAACAAATGGTTAGTTTTAAATAATAGAAATATTTGTTCATTTTATTTACATTGTATTGGGGATAGCCATCAATATATCCACTATACAAATAATATTACTTTATATGACTGTAATTGCGATACTTTATTGTGTCGTAAACTATAATGATTTGGCGAATGTATTGACGACTAATTGCATCGATTGACTTAATGACTCGTTTAATTGAAACTTTATGTTCTTGATAAGTTTAGAAGATAATGTTCTAATTGATTGTAATTAATATTTATAGGCTGTAATAATACCTCAAATCCAAATCAAAGAGATGTGGTGTTGAAGATGCAAAAGAAACAAAGGAAAGCCAGAACGGCGTTCACTGATCATCAATTACAAGTGAGACCACTCTTTCACATATTACTCATAAATTTCAAACAATATTCCACTTAATCTTAATTTGGTCTGACATCTAATCAATAATTTCTTCTATAATTTAATAGCTATACTTAATATTCTTTGTATGCAATCATTCTTTAATCTATTGATCAGCAAATTCTGACTTCAAATTAAATTTTTTTTCATTTTTGACCCAAATATCGACTCTGAGTTTTGATTCAATCAATTGGTTGGCAATAATAATCTTTTAATCATTTAATTCTAATTACTTCTTGTAATTCAATTTTTGAAAACAAAATTTTCTGGTTTATAGACTCTGGAAAAAAGTTTTGAACGCCAGAAGTATTTGTCTGTGCAAGATAGGATGGAGTTAGCGGCCAAATTGAACCTGACTGACACTCAAGTGAAGACTTGGTATCAAAATAGAAGGCGAGTATTCATTGATTTTGATTTCTATTAATGAAATTTACTATATTTGAGTGCAGAGCAAAAGTTTTGTTTAATGTTTGCAAAAATCAAAACTTCAAAAGTCCTTCACTTTTGTGTGGAATATATTATTAATAGAAAAGAGAGAATGAAATGAATAAAAGATTAATAGTTTTACTTTTGTATTACTTATCGATAATAAATGCCTTTTTCAATGAAAATAGTTTTTCAGAATCCAATGCATCGGATAATTGGTTTTCATCTGAAAGTATTACAATTGAATGCTTATTATGTTAGTCAGAGATGGTAAGACTGGAAGCAGTAGTAGTAGTAGTAGTGGTGGTTCGAGTGGTTGGAGTGAGTGCGTAACAATATTTCGTATAAAAATTGTAGTCATTTTGCTCAAAGTTATTATTGCAAATTAAGTACTAAAAAGTTAGTACTAATAATACAATTGCTGAGCACAGGGGGAAGTGCATTGATGCGAAAAACATTTCATTCAGCCCAACATTAGAGAAATATTTTCACTTATGATAATAGTAATAAGCGCTCTCTTAATGTGTTTTGTGGCACCAATTATGTAAAATCCTTGAATTAGACGAATCTCTTTTTTATTATAAGGAGTAATTCAGGCGTAAAACATTTCATTGAATGTGTCAACACGTGAATTGGATCACTCAATGGGAACCACTTCACAGGACGCCAATTGGCGCCCATTCATCCCTTATAGTCCACTCAATGCCTTTTGATGGCATCTCTATTTTGATGCTAACTTTAATGTCAGTCATTGCAGTCATTCCTCATTCTGTTCTCTATTCTCTATGCAATTGTTGCTCTTTTGCTGTCAACACAATTCAGAGAATAGCCCTTAAATGCAATCAAAAATGCCTTTTCCATTGCCTTTCTCTTAGAATCTGTTTTCTCTTTCATTCATAACTAACAATATGTTTGTCTTAATAACAGAACCAAATGGAAGCGCCAGACAGCAGTCGGACTCGAATTGTTGGCCGAAGCGGGAAACTATGCGGCCGTTCAACGAATGCTACAGACTTCTCCCTATTGGTTGAGCCAATACGGCAACGCCGCATCAGCGCTCACCACTCCACCTTCGGCTGCAGCCGCTGCCCACCCCTTTGATCTCTACTACCGACAGGCAGCGGCAGTTCTACAAAAACCAAACCCCGCTCCAATATATCCGACACCAAATCGTTTCAACCCGTTATACCTGAGTTCTTTGTCAAGTCTGGCCTCATCTCAACAGCAAATGATGATGAACTCTGCGAGCACTCCATCGACAGCCACTCCATCCTCACCGCCACAACATTCGGTTTACGTGAATTCTTCACCGCCTCCACAGTAGTCAGCCACAAGAGTAGTTCCGATTGAAGAATAAGTTGAATGAATTGACTGTAAAATACGATAGCGTTTTGTTTTATAAGTTAAGTGCCTTTTATGTTCTCAATGGGAGTGCAATCCCGTAATAACACAGACTGTGAGCATCGCTTTTCTCTTTTTGTTTCCTCTCATACGATATGATTGGTATTTAAATATAGGGATTGACTTAAAACGGCCCCAAAAACATGTATTTAATAGTTGACGACGTCGTAAAATACTGTGAACAGCATTAAAATGTTATATAATTATGACATTACAGACATTACACCTGATTAGGAGTGAAATATAATGACATTTTAAATAATGCATTAAAACAACCAAATGTTCCGAACGGAAAATTTCTCGCACAACAAGAAGAGGACTACTTTTCACTCACAGTTAGCGCCAAATAATGATAATAATAATAATCGCTTATTAAATAGTGTGAGGCTTATCATAGATGTAATGATATTACTGTAGTATTAACTTATATTTTAATGTTTTTGCATTAATCATGTTTTGTGTATTACATTCCTCTCTATTTTCTATTTGAATCTCTTATTTGTTGCACTATTTTTGATTATAACCTCAATTTTGATTCAAACACTTCATCTGTAAATTATTAACAGTAATAATGATTATAATAGTGAATAATAAATGAGCTGAAAATCTATCGTCGAATAAATTCTTTACAACAAAATTGTTTTCCTAAAGTTTTTATGAGAGGGCTGTTAGTGCTGTTTAAGTCTTGGGACGAACCCTATTAAATATAAATCACAATTAATAATGTATTTATCGAACTCATTATCCGGTGATAAGTTGTAGACTTATCACAAAATGACAACTTTTCATATTAGACTACTTGAAAAATAAGAAGCCCTCCCTCTCCCTCATCAAAGACCCTAATGAAAGATCGGTGTCTTTTCATGAAAAACGTTTTTCAGCCTTTTTTGTAAATCTATGGACGGAATCCTCAAAAGATGAAAGATAAGAAAAAAGTTTTAAAGGAGCAAAATAGTCATTAAATAGATTGTATGCTGTGCTCTGATGTACAGTTCAATTGTCTATTGACTTATTATCTCTTTGAAGACGAGAACTGAGGCAAGAGATCTGTGCAAAAGACTTGTACACAAAATTGCATTTTCTTATGGCCTTCGCTCAGGTTTGCCAACAGAGTGAACACAAATTGTGTACAGCGATAGTGCATTGGCTAATGATCAAGGTTAGGTTAGCTGTGAGACACACCGATACCGACTTTTGTCTATTTTTTGTGAACTTTTTTCGTCTAAAAAGTTGTGTCTGAAGGAGAAAATATTTGACGAAATAGTGATCTGAAGCTCAGCTCAACAAAGAACTATTGCAGCTGTTATGCAGTTGTGCTGTTGTTTTAAAAATGAAGTCCTTATTAAAAGCTAAGGAATCGTTTTCACAATGACAGACCTGGAGTATAGCGGAACAAATTGCTTTGAGATCGAGTTTTATCGCTAGCTTTCTATAGCTGTCTATAGTTTTTCTATGAGAAAGTAAAGTAATATTAGTTATAAATCGGTGGCCTTAGTCTTGAGGTCTTTGCCAGTGTTCGCCAGAATTCCGGTTTTCAATAGAATAGACAAAAAATAAATGACTGTCACTTATAGTCGCTTACAATAGAAATTTTGAGCCAAATATTTCTTCTATCAATTGTATTGCAATCTATACTATACTTAACAATAAATACTTTTCTTCTGAATTGAAAAATTGAGAGAATATCTGTGATCTTAGTAAACACTTTTTGCTCTTTGAGCTCAATATATGTCATTTGATCGCTATTTTCATGGTCTGTGAGAGAGTCAGCAAAAAACTTTTGTCGCCAAATATTTTCGCTTAGAATGAGCCAATTTATTCCAATATATTCCAATGTATTCCTCATAATTAACGTTTCCACTAATTTTTCCTCTCATTCAAAAGTATTGTTAGCCCAGAGAAAAACCCGATAAAACTGCACAGAATATCGTCAAAAATAATCAATTGTCGGGAAACTCATTGATGTGTTAACTGACTGTAAGTGTAAATAAGATTAAGGCATTCATTAGGCACTGGAATCGCACTCTTTATTTGATTGTAAACTTAAACACTTATTATAACTACAATTGGTTTTTGTATAAAACAGTATTCATAATGTTTGGGTCGTAAATGACTTTTGCTGTAAATAATTTGTCGATCCTTATCATTGACTCGTTTTTAAAACATAACTTGATATAATTGTATTGCGCCCTTGAAATATTGATAATACTGATTCCATTTGTCATTTTTGCACATGGCTAATCATCATTATAAACGGAAACATTACCATTTTTTAATTTTAAAATTGTCGGCTATTACTGGCAAATGCTTATTAAAGGTACGTATAAAGTCACCTGTCTTTCAGTGTGTTGTATGTGTGCCAGGAATAGGACTCAAACTAATAATTATTATTATTGGCAATGCATTCAATTTTTAAATGCATCCAAAATAACAATTATTTGTACGTTTGGTTCTGTTATCGTCTCTCTGTTTCTCAGCGTTCTGTACATAATGTCTGTCCTATTATAACATTGACTCAAATATTAATATCCGACAACTATTATAGACTTTTATTATTTAGCGCTAAATATTATCTATTGTTAGTGAGTATATGTCGTGCAGACCGACTCTACTGACTTAACTGACTTTCACTCATTTAATTGAGAATAATTGTTAATATATTGTGAGAATCGAAGCCATAGTCACAGTCAGTGAGAGTCAACTCAAAAATTATTACAAAAGAAAGGAAACTAAATGAGAGATAAGAATAAAACATATTTAAAAGTAGTGTTTATTTTGATTTAAGCTTTCAGTTCAAAAACATATCTAAAGAGTTGTTTCTTTGTTTGAAAGCCTCAGAAAGAAATTGTTTTTCTTCTTATAAGAGAAAAACGTTTTGGAGAATCAATTGTTTCTCGAATTTGTTATTTTGAATAAACATTTCGTGTCTCAGTTTATATATTCTCAAACTTATTATTCACTGTCTCTTAAAGGCACACAAAAACTCAACTAATTTTATAGTTGAATGCGTTTTCGTATAACAAAGCATAGCGTTTAACAGCACTTGTCTTTTGCTCAGAATAAGTCAGTTTTGAAAACTTTAATAGCAATACAAATGGAATCTCTTTTTCAAATGAAAAGCAAAACGAAATCAACTATCATGCAATTTCAAACACATATCCAATTCATGGGCTATTTTAATGAATTTCGATTATATAAATTGCAAACAAAACAAAACTGAATCATTTTGTGAGGGATTGTAAGGAATGATACAATCAAGTGCTTTATAAGTAGTGTTGATTGTATAGAGACTCGAAAGAAAATAGGATGAGACTCATGAGAGGCAATCGATTGCGTGCATTCATTGGACGCACAGTTTTTTAAGCAGTTCCTCTTGTAATGAGAGTCATCAGAAGCCAAACTAAACGATGCCATCAATTGTGAAAGTGAGTGAAACAATGCATGCATTCAAAGCATTGCTACAATCGGCACAACATTATCACACAAATTATCAAAAGTCAAGCGATTAATTCACAATCATATGAAGCACTCGAATAATATTTAAGCGTTTCATTTGTTCGTTACATTTGAGAAACGCTTTTTTCGTCTCTCACTTGAAGTCAGAGTCTATTCCCCACTATTTATTTAAGCGGCAAATAAATTAACTAGTTATGTGTACAAATAGTTTGAAAAACATTTCGCTTCTGACAGCAAAAATAGTAATGATTAATGATTTATTAAATTATCCAATTTAATAATAGTTATAATCAGATTCCTTTTTCTCTATATAATTAAAACACTTCTATTGTTTGAATAATTAATATCTTGGCAAATAAAGAGAAACTCTGAATTAAGTGTTGTGTGCATTGATTTTCTTTGTAAAGCAATTTAAATCAAATGAACAGTAAATTAGAAATGATTTCGATTCTCAGACTATTAATTAGAAAAGGTTTGGCCTAAAAAGTAGTGGTTTTTCTTTAAAAGAATAAAATGAGATAATTTTCTCCGAAATTATTGATTAAAGCCATTGATTGCAAAAAAGAAGAAAAAAATGTGAGAAGTGTTTTGAGAGCTTTTAGTTTTTAAAATGCATTTCGAAAAAAGGTTTATATAAATGAAAATTTAATAACTTTTGGAAAATAATAATTCAAACCAATCAATGAAACGATGAAAAGCAATTTAATCTCGAAATTACTGTACCTTAAGATTCATTGAGAGCCAGAGGAAAAGAAGGGGACGGAATGCAAGGGAAGAGTAGAGCGGTCAGGACTTACACCATAAATAATTAGAAAATAGAAAAACTCTTTATACTAAATGAACAAAAGAGTAAAGACTTCACACAAAAACGAGAACTCAGTTAAAAAAATTAATCAAATTTGGTGTTGTTTAGGGGTGTAGACCAGTGACCCTTTCCCACCGCCGATTGCACACAGCTCTCCATCAATAATCAGACAAAAATGAAATCAAACTCGAAATTAGTAGTTCTGATGTGTTTTAGAGAATAGAGAAAACAATTTTCGGATAATAATAATCGAAAGATAAGTTTTTTGCTCATTCGTTAAAAACAGTAGCGCTTGGGCTCAAAAACGTTGACCTCTGGCTTATGACTGCCCTCTTTCTACTCTATCTCTTTGCCATCCATTCATACAATAAGAAAATTTTTTTCGGAAGCAGTCGTCAAAACAAATTATATTTTTTATTATTACAGAAAAATTTGCGGATAATTTCATATTTTGGGCTCTTCATAGCAAAAGAGGCCTTTCTCTCTCTCTCTCTCTCTCTCTCTCTCTCTCTCTCGTGTGTGTGTGTGTGTGTGTGTGTGTGTGTGT
>JAQGCS010001048.1:0-15968 GCA_034702105.1 Fuscozetes fuscipes
TAGGAACACACTTTAAATAAATGCACTTCAAATGCACTTGCGCTTAAGTGTAAGTGTCCTCTAGTGGAGACATAGCTATAGCTATGTTAGAGTCAGAGGGGTTTCACATTCAATGCCATTATTTTGCTTTCAAAGTAATATCAAATGTAAATGACTTATAGTTTTCTTTGAATTCCCTTTATTTGAGGTAAATATATGTAATATATATAAAAATATTATTTAAAAAATGTGATATTTTGCTGATTTCAAGTGCAGGCATTCCTTTCAAAAATACATTAATTCAAAAAATAAAAGCAATTCTTTTCTTCTTAACGTTCGACTGTTTGTATAAGTTTTTCAAAAACAAAAAATTGAATGAATGGTTGCGAAGGCCTAAGAAATGGCATAAATGGCAGTCAAACTAATACAAGTAATAGCATAAAAAGCTATTCAATGTCGGCGTAAATGCATTTTTATTCCAAAATCCTAATTCACATAAAGATTTTCGGTCCGAATAATACATTAAAAATTAAAACTCAAAACATTTCAAATATCGATTATTTCTTTTTCCCGAAAATGACGACATTTTTTTATTCAAATATGTGTCTAAATTGTGTGTCATTTTACGAAATCTTTTTTTAATTGAAATAAAATATTGATTAAAATTCTAACGAAACACTTTGAAAATAAGCAAGCAGACATCAAAAAATTCTTCAGATATAAAAATATTTGTATGAAATGTGTATCGATTTGTCGGAGCGAATGGAGAGATTGGAAAAATGATTGCTTTCATCAAATATATTTGGAAGGACTGGTTGTGACCGACAATTAAGTTAGTAATTGAATGCAAAAGAAATTCCGTGAAAATAACGTGAAATAACATGCACAAATGTTATTTATTTAAGGAAAACTTTATTAACTCAAAAGACACTTCGCTGTAAGGCTTTGTGAATGCATTGACAGTCAGCGCACAGCCTAGCTCTCTCTTATGCCTTCTCTAATGCACAGTAGGAGTGAGTGTTAACGCGTTATCTTTTAATATGAATGACTAGTCTTCTAATGGTATTTGCAATCTCTGCGAATCCCATTTAACCAAATATAGTAAATCTGAAGATTTCTATCACAAAAATTATGCATAAATTAAAAGTTATTTCATTAAAACTTTAAATTTTGGATAAAAGACGAACACAAAACTCCTTTCATTATTACTATTATGGCAAAAGTGTTGTCAATTCATAATTCAAACGCAAATTTTTACCAAACATTTAGTACTTGACATAAGCTTATATAAGCTTATATTTGGCACAAATCTAACAAATAGGGGAATAATAGTCATCTCTCTATAAAATTGTGCCTCATTTTTGTTTTTAATTGTATTCTGGATACATTTTAAAAGTATATTTGAGTAAGAGTGAACTCAATTATGATGCAATCGTTTCAAAACTTCATTTCGTTCTTTTTCTATAGCTTTGGGCCATTGTTTGGATGAAATAATATTTATGTTAAATGAGTTCTCAATTCACATAACTTTTGGTTTATTCTGCAATAAATGTATTTTTTGACATTTTATTAATTATTTTTAGTTTTTTTATTCTAAGTACAATACAATCAATAAATAAAACCCGTCCGGGGTGAAAGTAATATATAGGGCTATTCCATAAAGTACAACTTCTTAGAGCGGTTGAGGACTTGGGCACAAGTGTTTTAACACATAATTAATGAACATTTAGTAAAAAGCATGACTTCAATGAATGTTGATTAATTATATGTCAAAACATTTGTGCCCAAGTCCTTAACCGTCCTAAGAAGTTGTACTTATAGGGAATATATATGGGAACGTATTATATGGAATAGCCCTATATATTACTTTCAACCCGGACTAGTGTTAGGTACAAACGATTCTGTGTTGGGCTCAAAGGGCTTATAGAGTATCTTTTTTTTAAATCGGAGTGATTTTGTTTTGGGTTCGCAGTGTTCGCATTAAATACGTGCAAAGATTAAGATAAGGGTCAGTGCATATCATATCAGATAATGTTCTAATGCTCTTATAAACGATGGACGTATTCTATAGTAGGCCCAAATTTTTTGGTCCCTTTTATATTGTTTTACTCCGATTTAAAAAAAGACACTCTATATTAAATACGCTCAAAAATTAAGATAAGGTCAGTGTATATGATATCAGATTAATGCTGATAAGAAGGAAAATCTTTCAAAACTTAGGGTTTCTAATTAAATGATGTATTTTATGTATAAATTCAAATTCTGATTTCGAGAATGGTACCTATTTATTAATCTTACTGTATTATATTTCAAAAAACGTATCACAAGGTATCAAATGGTATCAAATGGTATCAAATCTTCACGGTATGAAAATTTTAAACAAAAAGAACAAAGTTAATTACTTAAACTTATCTCAATTGAATGATCTATCTATATATTGATTAATATTAATTAAAAATGCTTATATTGAAGAGCAATGTTTTAATTTGTGAACTCTTCTATTTAGTGAATTTAATAGTACTTGAAGTATATGAGCTATAATTCAGACATATTTATCAGATTATTTTAATCATAATCATTTTTGTTGTTGTTGGTGAAACTGCAAAAATAAGCATTTTGTGTAAATGTTGTTAAATCTTGGTTATTTTCAGTAAGATTTTAATAAGAATATCTTGAGAGTTCTTGAGCAAAGACCATCACAGGATTTGAAATTGATGCCGAACAAATTAAGATGTTTCCATATCAATCTATAACTATAAGAATGTAATAATAAAATATGCAAAAATTATTTGTCTATATACAATCAGTGAAAAAGCGAATTGCGGTTCAAAATATCCTTATAACTTTTGAGTGGGTGACCCGATTTTCAAAATTTTTTCACCAAAATATAACAGGATAATATAGAATTTTAAAACATTAAAAACAAAATGCAAAAAATATCAAGATCATATTTAATTTTCATTTTACGCGAGAATTCAAAGTTAACAAGAGAATATAGCTAATATTCAAAAATATCACACCAGAGCTCGATCAAGGTTTTAAATATCTACATAAATCACTTTTCAAAAGTAGCAACCCCCCCCCTTGGCCATCCCTGAAATAGTGTCAAACTTCGAATTCAAATTCCATCCAAACTAAGATAGATATTGAAAAAAATTCCAAAACATCCTTGTAGATTTTAGCAAATAGATTATTAATTGAAAGGAAATATTAATTTAAACAATTATCTTATGATGTAAATATATGAATCAAACTTTTAAACATTAATTTGAGCATGTTACCCTAATAGTTACGCAGTGAAAGTAGGGTTGACTTGATAGACATTTTTAGTGTTTATAAGAATCTGAAGAGAAACTTGTATAATTATTGGGGCATCAGGTTGATTTTTGACAAGTTTGAAATTTTTAAAAATGACAAGTTTTGGATTTTCAATTTAACCATATTATCAACACTTATATAAATATAATGTAAATGACATAAAAATAAGCTTTTAATTCATAAAAATACCATAAATTGTAAAATTTTTACTCTTACATAAATTGTCAATATCTCAATAAATAACCAAGATAGAATAATAGTTTTTGCATATTTATTCATCTCATTGTATGCTTTAACCATGGTCAAAATTTCATTAAAATCTATAAACAGCTGTGATGGTCTTTATGACAAAACAAAAACGCTCCTTTTTTTACTCGAACGAATCTGTTATAAATTTAAATTGAATATTTATTGATTTGAGTGAGATTATGCTAGATTATGCTGTAGTATACTTTAAATTTAATATTTGGTAATTTTTTTCGAAATATTTTTCCTTCGAGTGTGAGAAAACTTTATTTAAGAGTTAAAAGTGAGCTGACATTTCTTTTTCTATTTACTCCTGTAATTATACTCTCTCTCTCTCTCTCTCTCTCTCTCTCTCTCTCTCTCTCTCTCTCTCTCTCTCTCTCTCGCCTTAAGATTGTTCTGGTGTTTGGATTCAGTCATTATAAATGACGTGGATTTCAGTTTCCATAGATATAGGAATGACGGCATAAATGAGACATCGATTTCATTTTCAAAGACAAATAGTGCCACTTCTAGAGCTGAGCGGAGGCAAGACTTACGGTATGTTTTATGTCTATGCGTTCACCATTAGCCGAGTGGTTGTGCTTAGAGTGCCAGTGATTGCCTGATTGCGAATACTTCATAATCAAGTCAGTGATCGCTTCGACACACAATCAAACGCTACACTGATCTCCAGTTCCCTTCAAATTAAAGACACAATTTTGACGAACAAACGATCAGAACCTCTGCTGAGGACAGACTCGAATGCGAGACAAATAATAATAGCGTTGAAGCGATTGAACCGAACGACTAACGAACAAAACTCACAAAATTATAAATGAAATCATATACAAAACTAATTCCAATGGATTTTCTCTTATGGCTAACCCTCATATATAGTGTCACAAAACATTTAAACAAATTATTGGGACCTAAATAACACTCAAAATAATTCCAATCAAATATAATAACAATAAATTCAATTATTTATTCAAAAAATTAAACTCTATTTGAAATGAAGGTTAGAATTCAAATAAAAATAATTGAAAAAATTTTCGATTAAATAAAACAAAAATTAATAAAAGTGTTTCTCAAAATAAAATATATTTTTCATAAAGAATTGGTTTGAATACAATTTTGTTTCAGAAGATTATAACTTACTATTGATGTGAAACTTAGCGAACAATTGTCTCTCAAATAATGAATGTTTTTATTAATTCATTTCAATTTGAATGCATTATTAAAAATAGTCGAATCACACATTGGTTTCAAAACAACAGATTTCATCATTTTTTGTGTGCTTTTAAATTATATGATAATTATTCAAATGTCTGCAAACGTATTAAACATTTCTGGTATTCCAAAGCGAAATATCGATTAAAATTCAAATTTTAAACTTTAAAAACAATAACTAAACGTTAAGTAGGGTTTAGACGACGTTTCGCTTTCTTGATATTTCTATTGGTGGCCACTACTGCTTGTGATGTCTGATCCGCCCTTTGATTCAAACAATCGATTAGACATCAAAATTAAATATTAGTAAAGTTACAAACTTACGAGAATTGAAAAATATTTGCGCTTGATGGTGCGCCCGTTGGCAAGGACCCGAAATTAAATGTTGGCGGCTGGTCAGAAAAGGTGAACGAAGACGGAGGTAAAGACTGTTGTGGCTGCTGTACTCGGCTCTGCATTTGTGGAATTGCAGTCGTAGATGGAGTCGAACCAAAGCCACCAAAGGTGAAAGGTGAAGGGTTAACGGCAGGCGCAGCAGTCGGTGCCATTTGATTGAAAGTAAGACTGTTTTGTGTCGGATTTATGGCGTTTGCAAATAGATTACTACTATTTGTCTGACCAGTGCTTTGATTGGATGAGAGACCAAAACTGAACTGAGAACTAGCCTTCGAATTAGTGTTCATATTATTCAATAATTTTTGAGTCGAAGGACTTGAAAACTGATCACTATTTTGACCGCCGAATGCAAACAATGAATTTGTCGCCGATTTGCTATTAGATTCAGCACTGGTAGTATTGATAACATTTGCATTCAAACCAAAGTTCAAATTAGATGACGTGTTTGATAACGAATTACTCGAAGGAATAGTGAAACTAAAGGCTGGCGTTTGACTGCTATTTAGCGCTAAGTTTCCAAAAGTAAAACCTTTGTTGGGATTGGAACCAAACAAAGTGTTGGCATTGGCGCCAAATGCGTTATCGGTGGTCGTGGTGGGGGTAATGGCTCTCGTATTAGCGCCCAAATTGAATGAAAAGTTAGGTTTGGTTGCATTCGATGGTTGCGATGAAAAAGACTGCAAATTGTTGTTTGAATTTCCAAAAGCTAAACCTTTTTGCGGAGAGGAACTGTTGCTTAAACTCAAAGGTGCGGTCGATGTCTCTGAAGATGTGCTGACGAGTGGATTCGTCTGATTTGAAAGCATTGAATCGAAAGATTTGATAGAAGAGGAAGGTGTTAATGAAAAAAGACTCGCAACAGTAGTCGGTGCCATTTGATTGAAAGTAAGACTGTTTTGTGTCGGATTTATGGCGTTTGTAAATAGGTTACTACTATTTGTCTGACCAGTGCTTTGATTGGATGAGAGACCAAAACTGAACTGAGAACTAGCCTTCAAATTAGTGTTCATATCATTCAATAGTTTTTGAGTCGAAGGACTTGAAAACTGATCCCTATTTTTACCGCCGAATGCAAACAATGAATTTGTCGCCGATTTGCTATTAGATTCAGCACTGGTAGTATTGATAGCGTTTGCATTCAAACCAAAGTTCAAATTCGATGGTGCATTTGATAACGAATTACTCGAAGGAATAATGAAACTAAAGGCTGGCGTTTCACTGCTATTTAGCGCTGAGTTTCCAGAAGTAAAACCTTTGTTAGGATTGCAACCAAACAAAGTGCTGACATTGGCACCAAATGCGTTATCGGTGGTCGTGGCGGGGATAATGGTGGTCGTCGTGGGGGTAATGGCGGTCGTATTAGCGTCCAAATTGAATGAAACGTTAGATTTGTTTGCATTCGATGGTTGCGATGAAAAAGACTGCAAATTGTTGTTTGAATTTCCAAAAGCTAAACCTTTTTGCGGAGAGGAACTGTTGCTTAAACTCAAAGGTGCGGTCGATGTCTCTGAAGATGTGCTGACGAGTGGATTCGTCTGACTTGAAAGCATTGAATTGAAAGATTTGACAGAAGAGGAAGGCGTTAATGAAAAAAGACTCGTAGCAGTAGTCGGTGCCATTTGATTGAAAGTAAGACTGTTTTGTGTCGGATTTATGGCGTTTGCAAATAGATTACTACTATTTGTCTGAGCAGTGCTTTGATTGGACGAGAGACCAAAACTGAACTCAGAACTAGCCTTCGAATTAGTGTTCATATTATCCAATAGTTTTTGAGTCGAAGGACTTGAAAACTGATCACTGTTTTTACCGCCGAATGCAAACAATGAATTTGTCGTCGATTTGCTATTAGTGTCAGCACTGGTAATATCGATAGCGTTTGCATTCAAACCAAAGTTTCCCGGCTTCGGCTCTTCACATGACATACATTTAATTTTATCAGAAGGATTACTGATGAGACATTCAGAGCAATTCCAGGATCCAGGTGGCAATTTAAATTTTTGCTCCCACCCCGTGCTCGTAGTGATTTTCGACTGAGCAGGATTTGGCTCTTCACATGCCAGACATTTAGTCTTGTCGGCGGGATTACTGAGCAGACAAACAGAACAACTCCATGACCCCGATGCAGGTTTAAATTTGTTACCCCAACCTATGGTTGTATTGTGAGTGATGGGAGGTGTGCTCTTCATGTCTTTCGAATCGGCAGTTTTATTGGCGTTCGGTAATGTGTTTGAAGGCGTGGATGGTTTGAATTGAGAGATGCGATCTTTATTACAAGCCCTACATTTTTTGTCTGAACTGCTATTCTGGTAAAGACAAACACAAATCCATTTGTCAACTGAAGTGTCTTTTTTGTTAATTTCAATTTTATTATCGGAAATAATCGACACTTTAGTGATGTGTTCGACATCTGATTCCTGATTCGATTGTTTCAAAGTATTTGACTCTTTCTCGGACTCATTTGAAGACTTGTGAGTTATGGCACTCAAAGGGCTGCTGAAAACAAAAGGTTTCCGTCCGTTCTTACCGGTCGGAAGAACTAACTCTGACTTCTGATCGCGTATTTTTAGCAAAGGCTCAGAAAACTTGAATTTCAAGTCTTGAGCTTCAGATTTTGTTATGACAGTTGTGAGCCGAGACTCCACTGAAGGTTTTGAGACAGTGAAGTTAAATATCGGTAAATTTGAAGGCATTGTTAACGGCTTAACAGTTGTTAAAATGTCTAAGCTATCATTTAAACCACAATTTGTCGAAATTTTAGTTTTAAGTTTCTCTTCTCTGTTGTGATCTTTTCTCATCATTTTTCCGCCAAATGTTTCATTTGATTTATTCTCATTCGAATCGCTTAAATATTTATTATCACAAGAACTGATTAACTGATCTGTCTTCTCAGTTGCAGACACTTCGTGGTCGTCTTTATTAGAGAGTCTCAATTCCCAGCGCTTCGGTTCGAAAGGTGTTTGTTCTCTATGGGTCTGACTGAGTACGGGATTTGCTCCCAATTTGGGCCGTTTAGATGACCGGTGCAACAAATCTGAAGTTTGAAAGTAATTCTTGAGATGAGCAGAAGAAGGGATACGTCTGGCGTCCTGAAGAGGTGTGGCCGCCTTTTCCAACTTTTCTAATATCCTTTGCGAAGAACTGCTGAGCGGTTCATTTGACTCAACCAATCGCTTGGATGTCTCGATGTTGACTCTAAGCACTGGCGCCAAATGGTGTCGTTGTAATAGACTGTAAGGGGTAGAACCGGCCAAACGGGCCGCTCGGCTTGCATTGGCGCCGCCGAACACTGTCTTTCCCTCATAGAAGTTGGACTTTTGAGACATAAGACTCGAAGGGGTCATAAACTTTTCGAGACTAAACTGTTTGCTATTATTATTATCGACGAGAAAATTGGTTTTCCTAACATTAGAAGCGTTCAAACTATTAATTAATGGATTCCTTTTGTTTTGGTCGACAGAAATCAATGACTGAACCAATTGCGGCATTTCTGCCAATTCTTTGAGACAATTTATGGTATCTCTGGTCAATTGGGCGCTCTTTTCCTGCATCTCATTTCTGTTCGAACCAATCATTTCGAGTATTAATTATTAAATTTGAAAATAATATAAACGAATAAATATTAGAGAAATATATGAGAAATCGGTATTCATTTGAATGAAAGGAAAAATGCTTACAATTGAGTGGTGAGAGTGAGTGAGTCCTCAGTTGTTTCCAACTCATTGATCAGTCGTTGAATTTGATTGACTGCCAAACAAACCAATCATTGAAAGCATTCATTAGATTAATAGAAATACAGACCATTTTGAGATATTTTGTAGACATTTGAGGCCAATGTTTGCGAAAGACGGCACAAATCGTTGCGTTCTTCGTCGCCATTTGTCGACACAAATCCGCGGTAATTCATTTGTCTTCTGTTAACCAATAAATCAATTGAATAATAAATTTGACACAAATTTGATCATAAAAATGATCAAATTATCGACGAAAAAGACATCAATTATCTGATCCAATAAAAGACAATATTTGTGAGTCGCATGTAAAATCTGAAACAATGCCGTCCATTAAGTACGTCGACCGCCAATTTAATACCGATTTGGACGCCATTTATGAGTGAAGGAGTGATGTCATCCGCAGAGCCTTTCATAACATTTATTTGTCATTTAATAGACATTTAATTATTTGTAAATATCTCTCAACTATTTGTCACTCAATTTAGTCTCCATTTGAATGTTATTTAATTGAATATTAAGTAATAGTTTCGATATTTTGTGTCATTTGTTTACATTTGTCTCAATTATAGCAGAAATTGTCGCAAATATTGTAATTAGAGGTAAATATCAGCGATTGTTAGCAATGCGTCGCATATATTGTCTTATTATCAGTTGAGTGGACGCTACCAAATGACACGCCTCATTCAATATCATCACCCTAGTCACTTATCGCTTTTATCTACTAATTAGGGCCGCTCTATCACATATACATGTGTCTCAATGAGTCCTTCCCTCAACTGATCAAAAGATTGCCAGCGGTTCCATATTTTTGTCTAATGTGTTGTCAAACAGATTCTTAGATCAAATTTGTGTCACATTTTATATTTATTGAGCGAATTGGTTGACTGAAGACAATGAGTTACCGTGGATATCAATCGACGATTGGCGGCGACGAACGCAATGAGTGGTCGCGTCTTTCGCAAACTGTGGCGACAAATGTCCAGAAAATATCTCAAAATGGTTTGCTTTGAATTTATAAATATTGCAATAAATGACTTCTTTGATCTTCGGAACAGTCAATCAAATGCAACGGATGGTTAACCAATTGGGCACATCTCAAGACTCAGACAGCCTTAGATCCCAACTGTAAGCCTTTTTTTTCAATTTATATCTCATTTTAATTGTTGGTTCGATTGGACAGACATGAAGTGCAGCACTACACCAATCAATTAGCCAGAGATACGAATAACAATCTTAAAGAGTTGGCTCAATTGCCGCAATCAACTAATGTCTCGGAACAGGTTTTTCATCCAATTTATGTTTGCATTGAATTTAATAATTTTAAAATCAGAAACAGAGACGAATGCTCAGAGAAAGACTGACCAATGACTTTTCAGAAGCCCTCAAGAATTTTCAAGTTATTCAAAGGACTGCCGCTCAAAAGGAAAAAGAAAGTGTTATCAGAGCCCGAGCCAACTCCCACCTCAATTCAGTGAGTTGTCATTAATAATGATTTGCACTTTTCATTATTTGATGGCTTTATAAATCAGTGGGACGACAACTCTACGAGAGGGCCCTCCAATCTTATAGATTTACAAAGGTTTGTCTTTTAGCTATTACCGCATTGTAATAGTTTACTTTCGATATATGCAGTCCTCAGTCACAAACACAAGCGACCATTCAAATGGAAGAGGAGTGCGATTTAGAACTGTTGAAGGATAGGGAACAGGCCATCCGTAAAATAGAGTCAGACATTGTAGAAGTGAATCAAATTTTCAAAGACTTGGCGACAATGGTTCACGAACAGGGAGAGGTCATCGACAGCATAGAGGCCAATGTCGAAACAGCATCTATCCAAGTTAATGAGGGAACGGCACAGCTTTCAAAAGCTAGAGATTATCAGGTATGTTTATCTCTCATCCATTTCATTCAAATTGTATTATGATTTGATTGCATGAAATTCTAATTATTCCCCATTTTTCAAACAAATTGGTTTAGAGTCGAGCGCGACGTAAAAAACTTTGTTTGATTATAATTCTTGTGATAATTCTCGCAATAGTTATCACAGTTGTCGCCATTGAAGCCAAATAAACGTAATTTTGTTCTTTATTTTTAGTTTTTACCCTCAAAAGAGCCGAATGTCATTTCTTTTCATTTTATTTGTTATTCAATTATTTCGATTAATTTACAATAAATTTTTCATTGGAATCGTTTTTAGGCGAAGGCTCGTCGAAAGACATGTTTATTGAGTACTATATTCGCATCAGTGGTTCTCTTAATTTTAATCATTTTATGGTTTTCCCGATAATTAGTAAAACATTCCTTCGATTCTTGCAAAACAGCAAAACAAACGAATTTATAGTTATTTTATTAAAATACTATTAAAAAGATATTCAGTTAATATATGACTCATTTGACTAATTGTTGGACTTTTGGATTTCGATTGTAATCATTTCTATATCTTTGATAATGCAATTGATATTAACTGATATCAAAAACTGGATTCGATTGCAATTGATTTGATTTCAACGCTATTAAAGTTTTAATTAATTGTTTAGATTTTATTTATTTGTCTTTTTTGATAATTTTCTAATTATTGTCAATTTATTGTATAATTTTGGAAAACCCTTCGCTAAACCTATTTTGGGTCTCAAAGTCAGTCTCAATAATTATGGGGACAAATGGTCTTCGATTGTAAACAACTCTATTATTTGATTAATTAGTGATCTAATAGATGTATATTAAGCTTTAAGTGGAAGAAAAGTCATCTTTTATTTAATTGAACTCTCGTTCAATAGTTTTAATTAAACACAAATCCGTTCATTAGTTTCACAGAAAATTTAGAACTACTTTATATTTAAGCTAAAGTTTGTTAAAAAAAACTGTAAACAAATGTTGAAATTCAAGAAAAATAACACTTATTTATGTTTATTGTATTGATTTTAAAATAACAAATGTATTAATTTATAACTAAAAAGAAATAAAATTCAATTTTCTTTAAATTAATTTTCATTTGATTGGAGTAATGTTTGAGAGAAAGTCTGTCAGCCGTCGTATTATATGTTTTGATTTTTGGCGTCAAATCCAACGTTTATTTTGTGTTTGAATTTTATTTTCAATCTTTTATTTGTGTTTTTATGAATCTTTTGCCGAAAATATGTCGAAAACAAACAAAAGAAGGATTAAACTCAATATGAATATCGACTCCAATGACAACACTACTCAAAAGTGTGGTATTCCGGAAGACAATACCAGCGCACCATTTGATTCAAACGACAGCATTGTTTTAAATGTTATCAACGAATTGAATGACTTGATTATCGCCAAAAGGGATTTTATCGTTGAATCGTTTGCAACAAAGAGGGGACCCATCGGTAGGCCTCAGATCAAAGATTATTTAAACCAAATGACAGAAATAGTGACAAACAAAAGAAACCAAATTTTGGGCTCAACTTCTTCGACGGCATTAAATGCTACTAAAGTCGAATGCAATCCAAATGAAAACTCAAATAACTCTCATTTGAACTCTATTTCAAACATAAGCGAAGTTTTCGACAACGACTGTAGTGACAAAACTTCTGCAAAAGTCACCAAAACTAAGACCAAAACCAAATCTAAAAGTATTCAAAAGTCGACAAAAAGGAAGAAAAGCGTCGGTCGGAAAGGTATTGGAAAACTTCTCTTTGATTATCGCAATCGTAACCGAATTCCCGATTATCAGAAACGACTCAAATATGTGGAAAAAGATCCGAATATCGAGATTCTGCATAAGAAGATAGGTTTGGTCTCCACTCGACTCTCAAATATTTCTGAATGCAGTCAAGAATTTTAATGCTTTTAGTCGTAAACCACTCATAAACTTAACAAAAATTAATGACTTTTTGATATGTTTTATATTTAAATAAAATTTTGTATTTTTCATAACACTATCTCTCATTTCCATATCAGCTATAAAGGGCTAAAACCCAGTACTGCCAAAAAAAGTGGTCTCATTTTTACTGCAAATAGTTTAAATTACCTTAAACCGGGCAATTTATCAAAATTGCCCATTGTGATAAATGTGTCCTAGACTCTACAAACAATCCAATTAGTAAAGCACCTACACGTTTACTAGTGATTACCCTGCTTCAGTTTATTAACTCTTTTTAAATTGCAATTTAAAATAAACTCAATTATACAGTGATTTACGAATATTTTAGTTGTTTTTATGTTTATATTCAAATTATGGGTTTCATCTCATATTTTTGACAAGGTTCAATTAAATGACTTAAATCTAAATATAATATGTGTACGATTATAATAATTGATTAAATCATTTATATTTATGGCATAATAATTGTTAGAACAGTTTATTTTTGAGTCGTTAACCAATGAGTGGTCTTTTGTTATGCAATAGTCTTGTGATAAGTCTCGAGTCGTAAATAGTTTTGAGACAAAATGGGTGAAACTTCAAGAAAAAGACTAATCATATGATTCTTGACATAAGTTATGTCACATAACAATAGACCAGCCATTGCTCCGACGGAGCAAACTCTGAAGAAAGCAGTTTTTCAACTTTTAAAATGCTCAGCACAAGTTTATCGACTCAAACGCAGTACTTATACTCTGAGCAGCTGTGCCTTCAAAACAAAACACTACTGACGAAACTCATACACAATTTATTTATCATTGTATTGGCTTTTGTTCTGGTCATATATCTTGTGATTTCAATTGTTCTTTACATTTGTGTCGATTCATTGAATTTCTATTCAAATAATTATGCCGTTCATCGGTAGGGATTGGCGATCACCAGGTGAAGTCTGGGTTAAAACAGACGAGGGCTGGGAGCGTATGAAGCTCTTGCAGAGTTCATCCATTATCAAAAATCATATCCATCAAAAGTAAGTGACCCTACACACAACCCTTTCACAAATGGCCTCTTTTTAATTATGCAATTATTTTATTCAGTTGAGCGCTTATGGCTCTCTCTCTCTCTCTCTCTCTCTCTCTCTCTCTCTCTCTCTCTCTCTCTCTCTCTCTCTCTCCATTGTTTAACAAAAATAACATGATACTTAGGCATAATCGGAATTTGAATGAATAGTTTTGATTCTAGAAAATTTATGGCAAAACATAAACATAAGAAATGATCAAAAATCTAATGTTTTTGTAATTAGTTTTATTCGTTATAATAATAGGTTTTAAAGCCTTTATTATTGAATGTATGACTGATTTTTCGGTTAAATCCAAGTCTCAAATGAGTTAAACTACAATACAAATGCAATAATTTGGTCATTTTTTGTGACAAAAGTTTTCTTTTTTATCGCTCTATCGTTAATGTACTCTAAAGTGTGACTCAAACACTATTTGTTGGACTTTTAAACTGAGTTCGAGAGTATTGAACTTCAATAAAGAAATATGTCTTTCAGTGAACTAACAAAAAATGACTTCAATTTGTGTTCAAATGATCATAATTTCAATTATCTATAAATAGCTTTCGTTTTGAAAATGAATGCTTTTATTTGTATTCAGATATTTAGTGTCATAACATAAATGCCAACTCTTTGAGCAAAATTACTACAAATTACTGTCTTTTTGATTTTAATCCTCTTTTTTATTGAGATCATTTTCTATCAGATAGTCTTGAAAGTTTTTTAGTGATTCAGCGTCTGAAATGACCCTAATCAGTGCAATCATCAAAAACTTAAAGGATATAAATGAAAGTTTAGATAATTTGATTTCACAGTCGAATAACACAAAAATTAAGAAATACTTCAAATGCTTTCATAAATCATTAAAACATAACCTCAAGTAAAGTGAAAATTATTTAAATCTTATAAGTTATGAAAATCTAATTTATTTTTTACAAACGCTTTAATCCCTTCCTATCTATGATTTGCTCGATTATTGAGAAACACGACAAACAACTATTAAAATATACTTAACTCATAAAAACAATTATTAATTATAATTAATACCTTCGAATGGAATTTCTGAAATTAGCCAAATCTCAACCAGATCATATTATTACAACAATTTAGCTCACAGGCCAATATAAAGCTTGAACTTGTTAAGTTTCCTTCGGCTAAATTGAACAGGATTTTACCATTTTTTAGTTTTGTTGTGATCAACTTTTTTTGCTGTGAATCATTCATCGATAGAATGGTTGTGCCATTTGTCGGGTCGCATAAAAATCAGTATCGGATGAGTGAAGAAATTTGCACATATTTTTTTTGACTGATTCCCTAAAAACCCAAATTTATTTCCCATTTGTTCTATAATTAAAATTTTTTCACTGAGAAGAAAGTTTAGACCAAAAACCAAATCCAAACCATAAGTCGATTTCGATTGTCTTAACATAAGATAAATCAGACGTCAAAACAGTCTTAAGACTTGACCCAAATTGACTCAAGACTTCACTTTTTAGACATATGTTTCTTATTTTAAAAAACTGTTGGATTCGTCAAAAGTATAATAAGATTAACACTAATATCGTGAATAGGATTTTGGCAATAATCTGAATGAAGTTACATGTACATTATGTCATTAAGACTTTATGCTTAATACTTTAATGCAATAAGAGAATTATGCAAGCATATTCTAAAATAAAATAGGCATAATTCGAGTCACAATTTTTTAAACCACAGTTGAAACTGATTTTCGATTGAATGACGATTAGATAATGGATTAGATAACGATTAGATTTGGGTTTTTGTCACCTTATTTACAAATTTCACAAATGAGTCGAACAATTGAATTGAAAAATAAATTATTACATGAATTGAGAGATAATAACAATTTAAACAAAAGCGCTGTTCAAGGATTCGACTGAAGGCTACAATATTTCATTATATCCTTAAAATCTCAAATAAATTAAAGTTTTTTTTTGTTAGAAACTTATGTTTTATAAACAATCGAAGCATAAACTCAGACAAAGTTTTGGAAACTTATGAATAATTTTAATTAATTAACTTTAAAACGAGTTTGAATTCATTAGAAATGGAAAGTTATAATTATTTAAACGATTCCGGCTCTTAATTGAATTTTCAGATTAATATTCCAATTAATTAATGATTTTCTCTCATTTGTGTGAAGTAATTAAGACATAGTCATAGACCCAATTAATGAATT